>JAECUM010041882.1:0-21230 GCA_016617855.1 Megalonaias nervosa
CCCATGTGTCGGTATCTCATTTGTGTTTATGTTATAACCCCATGGGTGGGTCTCCAGGAATACATTCTCACAGTATAACTTAAATACAGTTATAATGCCACGTAAGTGAAGATAGACTTTAAGGATGGAATTATTTAAGCGGATTAACTACCAGTGGAGGTGGAGGGAATGGCAGTGAAGTTGGAACCAGTAGCAATAACGGATAAATTTAAAGGTAAGTTTTAAGTTAAAGGTTTGAAAACATAATGCATGAAAATTTCTTTAAGTAGCTAAGAAAAGCAGCAGCAACATTGTTTGATATCATTGGTAGTACAATAAGCCGGCTTCAATCATCAGCCAAAAAATATTTATTTCATAGCTGATAATGCCATGTTGATAGATCTTGTATTAGATTCTTTGAAATTGTATCAAACGGTTTATGTATAGTAACAAAAGAGATTACAAATTAATCTATTTACAAAGGAAACTAAAACAACAAAATAAAAATCACACAAAAATCACGTAAATTGCGCAAGCTCCTACATGCATGGACTTACTAATTATTACTTGTTCGTTTGTACCATGAGCGTTGGAGTAGTAATTGATACCTGTTCAGACCAGCAAGGGTCGACTGCCATGTGTTCCCGGAGAAGGCACGTACCTCCTATTTCCTTGGCGTAATATAACCATTAATGGGTTAGAAATGCCGTTAAACGAAATGATAAATAGTGGCTATAACTAAGGTTCATTCCACACATCATTGCGAATTATATCCGTGTCTGTAGCTCACTGAAGTTTCATGTAGGCGACTTTCAATGTACGTAAATTTACATAATTCGTTGCGCACAAATTATTTAAGCACCATTTGTATTGACAAACAGTGTAACACTTGCTTCTCGTTACATGCAGAAACAGATTGGTCTGTTTACGTCAAATTTTTCGATGCGGCCAAAAGCATGTAAAAGAGTCTATTTGTTTATTAAGGAGTGATCAGCTTTTTATCAACTATATAGTTGCCTCGTTTGTATTTCTTTGCAGAATCAAATATTGACTCTTCCAGAACTTAGGACAAACATGGCGGATTACATGTATAAAGAATAGTATTTTTCAGCATGTATCTAATGAATGGTGTTGCGCTGTATGTCAATATGAATTATGTTTAAATCATTCGTCAACGAAACGAATTCTGTAATTTTAGCAACATTTCGAGACGCTCACGTGAAAATTCTATGAGAAACAGACGTAGATATCAATCGCGATGCTGTGTGCATAGTGAAATGTCTTCTCTGTCTCTCTCTCTCCCTCGTACTACTTAAATGATGTTCTTGTACTTGATTATACATGTATATGTAAGTTTCGTTTTACTTTGAAACTTAATACATCATGGATAAAATTAATTTAGACATAGTTATTAGATATCCTCATACTTCTGTAGAATTAATGACATGTATGTTTTGGGAAAAGGACTAAAATGAGTTCGTTAACCTGTTGTTCAGTACAATATTGTTTAATTAAATAATAATAAAACATCTGTTTAAAATCAAGGAAAACCTCACTCGCTTGAAAACCTGTGAGCTGGGTAAGGGAGAGAACTTTTCACGACGTTTAGTAATGGTAAAGAAGCCTATTGGCTATCTAGAGCAGACAAAACATGCGAGTTCCCGGCCGTTGAAGTATGGTGAACATGGCAATGGCCAGCATATGACATCCGCCAGGTATAGCAGTTGACCATTTACGCTGGAGTTACTACTTAAAATAGATTTCGGGTCGCCGGCCAAACATACATACTCAATGTGTGCAACATGAATGTAATACATTGAGACCAGGTAACTTGAATATTGAACCGTCCAGCCTGAGTAGCAATTTGTTCTCCCTGATATTATAATAGAAGAGCAACGAGTGGTTCGACAAACAGCGCATGGAACATAATTGTCTAGAACTGCACGCGAGAAAGGGTTGAAGGACTCACGGTACTAATTCAACTCCTATAGTAACCAGATGGAAACACCATGATATTCAAAATTCAATAACTTAAAATTTCTGGCTGTTGATGATCAGATCTATGTTTCTCCATGCACAAATATCCTTGGTCCAAGCTTCTGTGTGGAGAACACCATATAAGCCGCGGCGTTTATTTATGTCTACATATGCATGAAACACATGTTATCCATTCTGCACCAAATGAATCAGGTGCTACTTTCATTATTGAGTGCTCCTAAGTCAAGTCTGTAAAAATACTAAAACTGCATCAATAGAATATTGTCTATATTTTGTTTTAAATTACAGATAGGATAAGCCCTCAAAAGATAATTTTACTAAAATTTTACTTTTCATTATTAACCAATTATCGACCACCAAACCCGTATATCTCTATTTCTTGTTCACCCATTTATAGATAGGTTTACAGTTCTTCCGTATATTTAGTACCGTGTGTCCTGAAGTCAGTGCCATAAGCTATCTCGTATTCTGTTCCATACACATGAGCTCTGATTTCACGAAAGTAAACTCCGTCATCATCTTGATACTTCGCCCATGTGGATCTTTTGGTAGGCAATGATGATTTCCCGTCTGGCTGTGTTCTGAGCCAGCCATATATCCTGAAAATTAATTAAATATATTACGTGAAACGTAACTTACTAATCGGTCTTGCCTGTTGCTATATGGCGTGAGCGGACAACGAAACTTCTTAGCTGGTCCTCTTTGTTAAGGGATTGTTTTTCACAAGCAAAATTTCTGACAGAGGGACCAAAAGGTAGAGAAAGAGATGAGTCTGACAGATTCTCGTTTTAAGTACCAAAAACTACGTACTCTAAGCTATATAGGAACAACGTTCATGTGCGCTTTGCACTGGATCCTACCTCGATACGGACTTTAAACGAACTGTATTCTCTTTCAGCGGTAGCAGCATCTGCACGTTATCATTGCGCTAACTTATTTGACCATAGGAGAGTATAAAATTGTTCACCACTTCTTTTTGCTATGTTCTTATATGATATTGACAGTCAAATGCTACAACAACCTGGGTGTAATGATGTAGTGACAAATGTAGAGATGTTAGTTTTCTTCCATGGATGCAATTATTATTAGTTTTATTGTATTAAACCATATAGATTTTCTAATACTAAAAAATTATCTAACATATTACAAAATCAGATCTGATAATACAAAAATCAATTTCTAGTGCCAAAACTTGCTTTCTAACCATGTTCTAATAGCAGGCAAAACGTCTTCTTGTCTTATAAAAGAAAATAATGTCTCTGAATATTAGAATATCAGAATAATTTTATAACATTAAACAGTATAAGTTCTCTAATAGCAGAAAATAATTTCTATTATTAGGGAATCTAATATTAGTAGCGATATTTTCATCCATGATGACTTACCGTACATTTTGTTACCTCTATATACCAGCTCGGTGCCGTTTCCCGAACAAACTGTTCTACACCATCTCATGTACGTTGTACCGCCGGTTGGAAACGAAAAAAACAAAACAAAAATCCCCACCAAACAAATATATATATATATATATATATATATATATATATATATATATATATATATTTCATATATATATATATATATATATATATATATATATATATCCATCGAGACGAAGAGGACCACTTTAGTCATCCAGTGTTTGAGGGGGATTGATAGGTCTATCGGTGCGCGGGTGGCTGAAGAGACAGAAGTGCGCCCTGAATGTTCTATGGCAATGAGGACAGGGGATGGCAGCAACGCAGATTGTGGGGTCACTGGCTCGGGTTTTCGTGACCTGTTTCCGTTGTTCTGCTGCGGCGGTCCTGTTGGCAGCACCTTTTCCGATGAAGGAGCGCCACACGTCCCTTCTCATTGCAGTCTGCTCCCACGTGTCAGTACTTATGCCAAAGTCCTTCAAAGACGTATTCAGGGTGTCCTTGTAGCGTTTCCTCTTGCCTCCTTTCATAGCGTTTTCCTTGTTCAAGCTCTCCATAAAAGAGTTTGTTTTTTTTCGGAAGATGGTGGACTGGCATGCGAGCTACACGGCCTGCCCATCACAACTGTGACTATCAGGATGGTGTAGATACTGGCAGGCTTGCTTGGGCAAGGCCCTCATTATCCGGTATCCTGTCCTGCCACTTGATGTTCAGGAATCTTCTGAGACAAGTTGTGTGGAATTGTTCAACTTCTTTGCATGGCGCTAGTACACTATTCAGGTTTCGCAGACGTATAGTAGAGTATGGCATACTATCGTTCTGTACACCTTCATCTTTGTCTGTATACTAATGTCTCTTCTGTTCCAAACCTTGGCGTGTAGGCTGCCAAAGGCTGCACTGGCCTTTGCAATCTGTGACAGAGTGCTGCCAAAATAGGCGAACTTAGATTCTTAAAAATAACCAGTAACGTTTTTCATTGTTGTTTTTAAGGCAATCGTGTAGCTATTACTCTAGCGAAAAATTGCATTAAAGGGCTACTTTATCATCATCAGAAACCCACGTTTGATAATTTCTTTTAACTTTCCAAAAAGGGAAGGAAATCGAACATAATAGAGGTTCAGGTGTAATTTTAATCCAAGTACTATTTGACATTTTCCAAAATAAATCAATTTGTTCCATGCACTAATTGACCTATTACACATAAAATCAGTTTGATCCACATACTAATTGACATACTCAACGCAGTTACCGCAACATGTTGTGAAGAGATAATACTATTAATATGCATCGCACAATCGGTGTATCTCTTTTTATGTAATAATACATGTTTTGGATTTATTTAGGAAATAAAGAAATAGAAGCTGAATGAATCACAGGGCTTTTCAAATTATAAGGTTATTTATTTCATTGACGTTGGTTGTTCATCTTCAAAATTTGACCCTCCTCAAAAGGTTGGCTTGAGCATAGTTTGAACAGGTATCACGATGAAACTATAACTATCAAGAGGTCCTTTTCTGGGTTTCAAATATGAAATCTACTTTCACTAGAAGTACTCTGCTAACCGACAGCGCATTAGTATTTGGTTTTAAATGGTGCTATTCAGCATTTTTAACTGATTGTCAGTATTACTTTTACAGAGAAAGTGATGGCCGTAAACCTGTCCGTAAGTACGTCTATGCATACTTGCATACTGATCTAACGTCGGGACACTCATGCAAGACCATTTAATATGAAAAAAATATGCTGACTTTAGAAAGCATGATTTTTGTGGTTTCTCACACGTGTATAACAGTCCTCGAATACCGCATTAATGCTGCGAAGCAAGGCAACAGGGCGGGATGGGAGTGAAGATTGGGGACAAGGAGTGAATTACCGAAAATACCACGAATAAATCGGGAATCCTGCTTTTTCGCGACAAATTGCAAGTTTGATTTTGATCTAATTGCAACTAGATTAATATATTTTAGCAACCTAATATTGTACAGCGTAAATCTGTCAATCTCGCACCTTTGAAATAGTGTTGTTCAAATATTCAATCCAATATCCGTATCGCATTTTTAAAAAAACCAACAAATTTGTTTCGTACACTCGGCCTTGAAGTATTTAAAGAGTACATAAACTCAGTTTTTATATTGTCGGAATTAAGCAGCTAAAGTATCCTAAGGCCTTATTGGCGTGTCGTTTGCGACACAGTTATAACAACTGGTTTGGTTGGGTTGAACCCTCTTTAAGATATTTTGCCTTTGGTTTTCGTTGATTCGTAGAATGGTCCTTTGCTGAGTTGAGAAACCGGAGCGAAAGATTAATTCACTGTGAAGATAAGTAGACATTGTAACACTCTTTTGTGTATTTCTTATGAATTTCTATTAAGCTTTCAGCTGATAATTTATTTCAACAGATTGTTCATCTCGGTAGTATTTTTATTTCCTTCCACCTTGGATATTTTGAGATTCTCCAAACTGAACATTTATAATCTCAATATATCTATGACATCATATATTTTGAAATAAATAAAATGTTTATTACAGCAGGTTTTAATAAATAAAAGTCCGAATACCTGCTTTAATCCGAGTCGGGGGAAAGAACTAGTCGGAGGATCACGTCTTGGTTAGACGACCTGGAGGTTGTTCAGCTCGCTCAAAACAAAGGGTGTCTGTTGCTCTGTGTACATATTGCACTACTTAACAGATGCATGTTTTAAAAGATTCCCCACAGGCGCCGAAATTGAAGTCGGCTAAATGCTTACGAGCAGAATATATATTTTAACCTTGATTTGTACGACTGAATTTAATGAATTTGGACCATGGTGAAATTAAGGATAGAATATAGCTCTCAGTAAAATCTTATTCAGTATTCGATTAATACGTGACTACAAAACATTGTATTACACAAGAATAATATTATCTGATGGTAAGACATTGCTTCTGGGCTGTACTATTACAAATATTAGAAAGTATAGGTACGAATACGGTGTATAAAAGACGTCGAACTACGATTTCCCTTTTCCTGGAATGTATTGGACTATTTTGAGTACTCAGTGATGTATTCGTAAGGTCGTTCAGTTCTGGCAGTATACTTGCACACATAACAAAAACGTACACTCTACCAATGCATTTCGATAACTATCGCTTACCCGAAGTCAGTTGAAAAAGCTAGGACACCAGTTATATTGTTACTTGAAAAAGCTAGGGCACTAGTCATTACTAATTGAAAAAGCTAGGGCACTAGTCATATTGTTACTTGAAAAAGCTAGGGTGCTAGTCATATTACTAGCTGAAAATACTAGGGCATTAGTCATATTACTACTTTTGAATATACTTGTTTGTATTGAGTTTCAGTCATTCGGAACAATCCTTCAATTCATCTAATTTTCCTAAGCCAGGAAAATTTTATTACACTCAGTTTTAATTACTTCTGACTTAGGTAAATATTTTATAACTCTTTGTATCATATCAGATGTAAATTTAACTGCTATGAACAGGTCAAGGCAACTATAAAGAACTACAAAATTTTCGCAGAAAAATCTGGAATGTAAAAACTGTTAAACTTCACCGACTGCGAGTGTCATTTTTAACTTACTAATCGCTAGGCAAATTCTTATCTTAGTTCATATATATATATATATATATATATATATATATATATATATATATATATATATACAGAGAGAGAGAGAGAGAGAGAGAGAGAGAGAGAGAGAGAGAGAGAGAAATGTGGAGGACAAAATATTTCAAAAGGGAAGAAGTTCCACATAATTCTAAACGGCAAGTAAAATATGCAAATTTGAACGGAGAAAATAATCTGTATGTGTAGCCAACCTGACGGAATATATCAGAAGTTAATACTTAATAAGGAAAGATAATTCACAATTGTTTGAAACAAAATGTGAGAAGAACTGTTCTCAGCTCCACCTGAAACATACACATTATTAGTGGCGGAAGATCTGGAAGCCCAATGAAGAAAATGCTTTTGTCCATGATAAGTTCAATATAAGTACCAAACATTTATACAAATGATAGCTGATTGTTCGTCTAGCACTGACATCTTCGTCTATGTGTTAAATTATTTACAGCTGTATGCACCGTTGTATACAACACCATCATCAACGTGGATAGCAACGATCAAAACTAGTTTAGATATTCGTGGAGCCAAGATGACAACTTGTACAGTGAGACTGCCATATTTATTGTCCACCTGAAGAAGTTGATGAGGGAATTGTCAATGAACGGAGCTTTCTGATTGTTACAAAGATTATTTAGTCACTAGAGAAATGCAGATTCTGAAAGAAAAAGCAGTCGGGGATGGGGTGGGATGGGTGAAAAAGATGGGAATAGATGAGAAAGAAAGGAAAAATACAAAGTAAATATTAATCTGATATTCTTTGGGTGTATATAGTTTCTTGGTGTGATAGTATAGATGGATGAAATTCAAATCTATGAAATGAATGCTGTTATTTCTTTCTTTTTTCACTGCTTCATTTCTTTTTAATAGCGATATCTATCTAAACTCGGAACTATAATGTGTTATGAGACAACTATTTTTGGTACAACTCTGGGAACAACAGGAGAGTCTCAGCAAATGGGAATATACAATACATTATTCAACCTGTCTGACGGACAAAGACAGAAGTGGAAACCTGTTACTAATAACTTCATACAGTGTTTTATTCCAAGACGTAATAATATATATTAAAGGGCTAAACTGAGCAAAAGAAAACACGAAGAAGGAGAAACTGGGGTTGGTTTTGTAACAGATCTCCATGTTTTTAACAAAATGTGCAACTCTGGTGTCTTGGGTGATGAAATAATGAGCGACAAACTGGTTGTTGACCTGAAGGACTCAGGCTTTTAGAAGAAAATGCATTTAGACACCATTCTAACACTGCAACCAGCTGTTACACAAACAAATTGAAGTGGTAAAATGCAGCAGTCGAGAACAAAGTGGCCATAATGGATGCTGTAAACTGAGCATCTGGAAAGCGCTAGAAACAAAGAGCCAAGTCATTAAACCACATTCAAGGCATTCACAAGGAAAATCAGAATGCATTTGTTGTAAACATCGTTTCAAACATCCAGAAGATCGTTGTCAATCAAAGGAAGCAGTGTGCCACAAGTGCGAAAGAAGGGGACATATTGTTAAATGTTGTCTACTTAGGTCAGCAGCACGAGCTATGGAAACAAAGGATGAGCTTGGATTTATGGGAACTGTGAAGACTAAGCATGGTCAGCCTTGGACATCAAGAGATCGAGTGAAAAACGTGACCACAACTTTCAAAATAGACATTAGCGCAAACTGCCTTTATTCGGGGAAGGGATTTTTACTGGGATAAAATCTGTAATGATTGGAGAGAAAGTTGTGTGAACAGGAAAATTTAGAACTGAAAGTCATAGGGAATTTTTAAATTGAAAAGGAAGCAAATAAAACACTTTGTATTCAGGATATTTACTTTTGGGCAAGTACGCACTGTATTCTCTAAAGATTATAGAACAAGCAAATATATCTTGTGCTAACATGTCAGATGCAAAACCTTCGAAAACGCGAAACAAAATATCATAAATTAAACAAATATTGCCGCCCAGAAATACTAAAAGTGTTAAAATATGTCTTGGGGAAAAACACAGTGGGGTCTACAAGATTACTCTCGACATGGGTGCTCATCCCTATGCCTTGCCTACCCCAAGAAAGGTTAAAGAAAAGTCGGTAATAATGGAAAGAATTGGTGTAATTCGGAAAGTAGATGAGCTCGTTGAGTGCTCTGCAGGCATGTATGCAATGCCAGTATCAAACTGGAGAATACGGATTTGTGTTGACCTATCAAACTTAAACTAGTTGTCAAACGCGAAAGTCACCCATTATCATCTTTGGAGAAACCACTTGCTAAACATGCAAAGGCAATATTGTTTACAAAAAGTGTTTTGGCAGATAAATGTTCCACAGAAATCTGCCACATCCACTCTAGCAACATTGTGTAACCGCCTTCAGCAGGTTTTATTTCAATCGTCTTCATTTTGCGACTACTTCAAAGCAAAACTTTTATTAAAAACTTAGAAAAAAAACATATTCTAGACGGGTTTGATTTGTGATACCACATAGACGATGTCATTCTATTTATTTTGTGAAACTCAAGAGCAGTATGATGAAAGACAGGAAAAGACTGAAATCAGTTGAACAAGCCTGAGTTTTCAGAGACCCCTATTAAATTTAGTGGTATTTAATTGACTTGGCTGTAAAAATGATCCAAACAAAACTACGGCAAAAACTGTGGTGGAATGTGTGACAGAAATCGGTAGATTCTTGGCTATGGCCAATCAGCTGTGCAAATTCTAACCATATCGGCCTGAAAATTCAAACCCATTTCCATCACTTATTCAAAGGGAAAAAGCATAGACAATGGATCCAGATCAAGAGAGAGCTTTTTAAAGAAAACAAGTAAGAATTAATAACCTCGCCAATTTTGGCACATTATGATCCAAAAAAGAAAACTATTCTTTCCATGGTTGCCTCATCATTTGGAGTAGGGGATGTGCAACAACAAAAGCACAGAAATGCTCTAAGGCCACTGGTGTTGGCATCAAGAAGATTATCATCAAGAGAGAAACGCTGTGCTCGTATAGAAAAGGAGGTTCTAACAATAACTTTGGGCATGTGAACGCTTCAGCGTTAAATGATTGGGAAAGAATTGAAACGAAAGACAACCATTAGAAGTGCGATGGCTTGGGAGATTTACCCCTCAGTGTTCAGCGCCTTAGAATGTGTTTATTAAACCAATGTCTACTATTGTCAAGGTTATCATTTTATGGCCTACATGGGTTATCTTTTAATGGGTTTATAATAGATTATGGAGCATAACAACATCAATTTTCTTTATTTTTATTACTAAGAGAGGCTTTGGTTTACTTGTTTTATTTATTCTGCCAAATATATGTATGAATCTCCTCTTACTGGCTGATGTCCATATGTAGCTTTAAATAATTTATTTGGAAAAATTTGCATCATGACGTTTTTGTATTTAGTACAAATAAAACAGGTTTTGAACTTTTATTTCATTTCTGTTCTTTATGTTTACAGGCAATGTTTTGTGATATCATTCAAGAAAACGTGATAACCCATGTTCTTTAACTCCGAGTTTAGTCGATAAATCTAGCTGGAATTTTACTGCAACCAAAACTTTAATCTTCCTACTTATTGTTTTCAATTGTCTTTCAGGGCAGTCCTGTCTCCTCTCCCTAATTATACTGATGTCTTGTATTTAATAAATACTATAAAACGCCTTCTGGTATTCTTCAATAACAAATAACATTATGGGTTAAACCCATTTTCCTCAAAAATATTTAAACGTTCTCTTCCAAGCTTAGAATAAATAAGTTGAAAAATTATAAGCAGAAATATCCAATATTACTAATGGCAATAATGGAAATTGCATTATTGTCTAGAATTTTGTTACAGTACCAGGAGACATCTTGACAACTTTTAAGTAGTATTGTTTCCTCATGCAAGATGTCACAATAATTGTCGTTCAGAACAATTTGTTTTATTTCATCCTTAAATGGTTCTTGAAACTTTGACTCATTAATCTAGGTAATTTAGAGTCGTTTGTCACAATTATTTAGGACTGGTATCTCGATCAATCTTTCATACTAAAGAATTAATTGACAAGAAACGATAGTGCACCCCAATTAAATAAAAATATTGCCCTCAGTTGTTGGTGGCTCTAGACCACAGTAGCTCGCGTTGCCATAGATACTTGGGTATTGTACATTTAAAAACTTTATCTACCACGATTAGCTATCTGCTTGACAGTGATATTCACTTCTATCGATAATAAGGTGTCGTAATGAATAATGATAATGCCAAGCATAATCACAGATTGTAATTTTTACCACAACAATTAATCACATATGCTGCATCTTCAGAAAACCGAATGGGCAACATCGAACGTGACCGATACCTTGGTAATTATGTCAGTTTGTTGACGTATCGACTGGTTATCTATGCAACAAAAATATAATGTATTGGAAAAGTAGGTTTTCAAACTGAAGACGCCACTTTAGCCTCAATGGACACAATTCAGAAATACTGCTATAAATAGAACACCAAGAATGTTTGGAAAATACATGTATAAATTATGGATATTTCATGAAATATTGAAGCACGAAGCTGATATAAAACTCTTTTCCAGACTTTGCTTAACACATATAAATTAAAATAGGACTCTGTATTCTTCCTTGTTGCTTCTCTTTTTCGTCTGTGTATGTGTTAGCCAATGAGTTAATCTGCATTAAAATTTCAACATTTATGTGTACTTACGTAAATTTCTGACCCATGGTAAACTCTATTCACAAGTGTAGTCTTTGGACAGAAGAATCCTACTTTGTGTCTATTAAATGCAATGTTATAACGTCGGAAAATTATTTCATAACTTGGATGTGAGATTCAGAGTTGGAGACGTTTATTTAACACGGCAATTAGGAATGGTGGCATAACGTTGCAAGAATTATTCAAAGTTAAAGAAACCTTTCAGGTTTATGTTACCCATACAACACAACAATTTGAAATTGGTCTTAAGTGAATTTCTTGCGTTGGAAACAAATGTAGACCTTCAGTCACGCATTGCAATGTCAGTTTTAAACAACTGCCATCCGATTTTGGTTGGGTGACAATTTTTTATGCTACTGGATGAAAGTGTGTAAGGGAAAATTAAAAAATTACTGAATATGCACACACACCTAGAAATACCATGAGAATATACATAAATACAAGTCTGTTAATGTATTATATATTCTTTTAAACAGACTGTATATTATAAATCAGAAACTCTGAATAGCTTACATCTTACGCCTATCAAGCCACACAATTTCAATATTGATTTTCTCCAGATTCTTCAGTCAAATGGCTTGCTCCTTCAGCGTGATGTACCCTAACTACGTGAACGGAAACTTGTCTTAGAGTCTCCCTTTGCTAGCTCTTCCAATATATGTTAATCATTGTAATTTCCGCACTCGATTAACTAACTGACGATGTAGTATCACCTCGTTTACATAACAACATGAGGTTGTTCAGCATTTCGTCGTCTTAATTACAAACCTTCTGGCACGTACAATTGTTTATCCATTCCTCTTGTACTGTGCAGTTCCCGGTCACATCCATGCCCATCACTCCACACCCATCACTAAATCTAAGGATATTTTACTACGGAGATACATAATCCATTTTCTACAAAACCCCACAGTTATACACTAGAAGAATTAACATACGTTGCATGAATTAAGCTTCTGTAACGTTTCTGAGAAATTTGTACATGCCCATCGCATACTATTTACCACTGGAAACTGGGTCTCAATCAGCTGGACAGTTAGATTTTAACAGGGACACAACTGCAGTTGTTTGTATTGTACATTGCGTCACCTCCTTTACATTACGAACCTAACGAATAACATTGTACATGTAAACTAATAAGTCTTATCTATGCTGCATTAAATCCAATTGTCTTATCTGATAAGTGTTGTTATTATTATTGAATTAATCAAAATTGGTGGACTTTTATCAAGACAAATTAGTAGTATATGCAAACAGTAATGAACAGTTCTACAATGTAATTGGTGAAACAAGAAGGATTAATTTACGGAAACAGGAAATAGCTGCGATTATAAGAATATTGTTTTTGACGGCAATTACTAAGCGAGATAAGGTATTTATTTTGCATCAATTGAAACTCTGAAGTCTGCTACCAATTGCGAACATATTCTTGCATATTAGCGCTAAAAAAAATTACCCAACAAATAGGCGTTATATGTTCGCCTCAAATGATCTCCATCCTAATGTTACGAATGCAAATCATATCCATCCTCTGACAAAGTATTGACCTGTTTACCTGAACAAAACTTCCAAAATCCAGGCAATACATCGTGCAATTACAATAAATTATTCCAGAATGGACACAATTTAATATCCATCTTGTCACATCCTTACATTATTTTCGCACTGTATCTAAAATTCAAGGAACGACGATACTCAAGACTTTGCTAAGTTTCAATATGATGCTGAACTGCATGCGGCGAAGCCCAATCATGTGTACATTCTAAGAAGCATCGTCAACTAAGTTCTTGTTGAAAACAATTAGAAACAATTGGAAATAGGTGTAATTTTAAAGATTAGGCTATTGTTTTGTTCGAATTTGAAAACGATTTTTAATTAGATAATAAAACTACTGCGAAAAATCTCCACTTGCCTATTCTCGGGACTTCCTGCCAAAGAAGAAGCTGCATGGCAATAGATTTTATACGTATAATGTAAATAGGAGGAGTTAATTTGCTATGCCTGGTACTCATTTATTCACAGCTGTGTCAAATAACAAGGGTGCACTAAAAAGACAATTTCAATATTACAACACTTACAGCACCTATCTGTCAATCTTGACAATACTGCGCCAATAAAAGGATGCTTTCTCAAGGGATTAGATGTCAGTGTTTTATTTAATATCCACCATACTTTCTCAAGGGATTAGATGTCAGTGTTTTATTTGTTATTCACTATAATAAAAGTAGTTTGCAGAAATGTAAATACGAAAATATAGAAGCAATGTTAGGAATGTAGACATGGATAAAACTTTCTAAATCCCAACCATTTTCACAAGCGAGATCTGTCTCTGTGACGTCCCGGAAGAGAAGTGAGTTATTTCAATTCGTCCTGGGTCTCTGGACGGAGCCAAAAATATGCAGCCCTGCGAAAATTAAATTTCGGCCTATCTGTTAATTATCTGATTAGCCACATCTCTGAAACTTAGTGTAATAGCTTAGAATTTAATGACAATCGATAAAGTGTTTACATGTTTGAATACAGGATTTTATTTTTACAACTCATACAGTCTATTAAAACCCATTGCGCTTGAGTTACTGAGAAAAAAGGTGTAGTGACGTATTGGCACTTGCAGATGCAGAATAAAAAGAAAAGTAGATGAATTTCAGGATTAAATGATTTATTTCGTAAACGAAGGGGTCCAAACATCCCTCGAGGGCGAGTTTCAACGCCTAGTCATACGTAACGTGTAACAGACCACTGAAAGTTGAAAAGAGGTCACCTTTTAGAGTTTCTACTTTACCAGAATATTCCTTAACATAGACAGTCTGACCCTTTTCCATTACTGTAACTAGAGTAGCAGATGCTGACTGGTAGCTAGTGCTTCCGGAATATATTCTTCCTATCTCAACGTTGTCTTTCATGATGAGCGCGTGAACTGGACCTGTAGTACCCATCAATGTTACAGAGAACAAGTACAGTCCCTTGACAGGGGCTCGAAATCTTCCTGTGGAGGAATCGTAGCAGTTGCCCTCGTTCATCTTGACGTCATCAAAACTCACTGACTGTCCTGCTACTAGTGTTAAGTCTATTTTCAGTGCAGCGGTAAAAGCAATTTTGGGTCTAACTAACGTGATATTTCCTTGGCAACCTGAAAAAGTGAAAGGGTTGATGCAAGTCAAATGAACACCACAGAAAAAGGGTTTAGAATTCAATACATGTCTTTTTACAAATATTTCAATGGTACACTGGGAATTAATTGCCTCTGCGTCTTTGTGTTCGAGTTTTTCGTCTGTTTCGGTAAAAGGTGTTACACAGCAAAACATGCATGGCACCTATAATGTCAACGGTTGAATAATCAATGACTAGCATTTTAAAGAGGTATACAAGATGAAAGTAATAGATAAGACATTTTAAATTTAAATGAAACGAATATAAACATATATAAAGGGAAATGTGAACGGAAGCAAGAAAGAAAAGAATAGAGACTTAAATAAAAAGCGAATTACCCGTGTTGTCCTTTTGACCACATTTTCTCTTCAGTTCCTCAAATTGTAGCATAAGTACTTCGATGTCATTCTGTAAAAGAAGTCTCTTGGCCTTTTCATCTTCTAGTCGAATACGAACAGCTTCCAGATCGGCTTGACCCACATCTTCCAAGATGGCTGTCCCTACACGGGCAATTGAAACAAGTAAAATCAGAAGTCTGGCTGAAAGCATAATCACTGTATTGCCTTTACCATACAGTCACGTCAGGGATAATAACTTAATGAAAATAACTTGTGCTCTATTTATACAGCAGACAAGATATCAACGTGAGTTTAAAACACATGCGTTTGTTTGATTTCATCCGACAGACAAATGAGTGCATTCTTTCTACAGACTTTTAATGACGTCAGTCATCGAATGCTCTCAGAGATACATATAAGATACATTATTCATTTTAGTAAAACAGACTATTTATCAAATATCAACCCCTTACAGTATCAAAACAGAACAAAGATCCATTTTTATTCTATGCTTTTGGATTTTGTTTCATTTAAGATCTGCGTAGTAAAACAAAAGCATTTGATATCGACGGCAGTATATATATATATATATATATATATATATATATATATATATATATATATATATATATATATATATATATATATAATGGTTGTGTTTGTGTGTATCAAGACCTCTCACCTCCACTCTAGCCAAATGTCGTAGTTAATGATCTCATGCATTGGATATACAATGTCCTAGAGACGCCTGATCTCTGATTGTACTGATTCTTGCCACGAATTTTAAATGAAGTGAAAAATATCAAAACCTTTCAACAACCTTCAATTTTTTATTCATTATTTATTTTAGTGCAAAAATAATAGATTACACAAGTTTTTCATTGCATATTGATAAAGTGTGAACATGATTTCTTCTTTGTCTCATATTGTTTTATTAACATGATATACACTATTGTTGCTAAGTTATTTAAACCTTCGGTCATCATTTTGATTCTGTTGTAAAACAAAGGTCACTTTGATCACTTTAGAGACTCAGATCTTTGACAGATTGTAAGTTTCATAAACAAATAAAGTACAGATTATAGAACTTATGGCATTTTAAAAACTGTACCCCTCTTATATATATATATATATATATATATATATATATATATATATATATATATATATATATATATATATATATATATATATATATATATATATATATATTTCAAATTGTCATGAATCGACTGAGTTTCTGCAATCTGACTGGATATAAACGGTCACGTGATATTGATCTGTATTGTTGTATACATCGGTAAATTCTGCGGACTACTTTTGGTTCCCAATTTCCAGGACAGTTTATCGGAAGATTTATCTAAACCAACGCCTTACAACATGATAATAAGAAAAAGCCCCGATCCCCAAACCTCTGTGATCAAACTTTGCATCCCTCTGATTAAAATCGCCCATTAGAAGTTTAAACAATTTCCTGCACTCCAACACTCACCACTTCGGACAAAGAAAGCATGTGATAGTCTTACAAGCCAATCTTACAAATATTGCATTTTTCTTAGACAATATGTTCCACCAGCAATTATTATAGGTCAGGGCCATATGACGAGCACGGAATTTCACTAAAATGGACACAATGAAAGATTGAAATGCGTAGAAAGCACGAACAACGAATTCTAAAACTTCACGTGCCATACGCAAATGTAATGTTGAAAAAAAGATATAGACTGATTTAAGCAACCGCATCCAATTTTTTTAAAGATGACAATACCAAGTTCCTTAAATCACTGGCATAGCCTGCTCTGACACTCTACCCTGTGATACTATATAAGAGTCGACGACTCTTGGCTAGCGAAGATGAAGCTATGTATTCTGGCGCAGTGAAGAGGGTAATGAAAGAAAATTACAAGCTACCAAAAAGTGAATGCTTTGTTGATGAAACTCACTAATACGGTGACAGAAGGGAAGAAAATTGGAATTACTAGTATTAAATGATCAATGCTTGGTATTTATGACATAATCACTCATGAGGTGAACATAAACTATTTTGGACTTTATTTACTTTGTGAGTGATTACATAAACTTTAAAAAATTTGCACGTCGATAAATACCCAACTGTGATCACTTAATTCTATAAAATATATTTGATAGGTAGATGCAACAATGTATTAGACATTTTCAAACAATAAGACAGCGTGTAACCTACGATACCAAGGTTTGCATAAATTAAATGTTAAAAATTCAACCTTAATTCAATCACGTGACGTCTTCTTGTTGATTGAACCAAACATGCCGCAAGTATGATACTTATTTCCTCTTCTGACATCTATATTTTAATGATATTTCATTGAAAAGATAAAATTGGTGTGAAAGTACTCTAAGTAAAGAATTCAACATTTCAAAACTCAGTGTATTAAAAATAAATGTTTGATTCCAACTGATTATCTGTTAATTGATCAACGCATCAGGTGATGGGATATTATTAAATATAACAATATCGAACTGTAGCACACCATTGAATTTGACCATGCAGTGCTTCCTTTGGATAAATCTCCTGGCCCTTGTCCATCACAATAACACCATTACTGAACCTGATTCTAGTCCTGAATTTCCTGAGAATATTCTTTCTAATACCTGTCCTTCATAATGTTCAAATTATGCATCTGTCTGGTTGTACGATCGAAAGTTGTGACAGAAACAGAATACAGTCCATAGAAAAGAGTGTGGATTCTTCATGTAATGGAGTCATATCTGATGCTTTCATTGACCATAACGAAGTCAAAATTCACCGTTTGTCCAGGTACGTATCTTCTGTCTTAGAAAGTGTTGCAGTGAATATTTCTCAAAACTGAGTCATGAATATATGAATGCTATTCAACCTGGAATTTCACCATTTATAACACCAAGACCGATGCAAACGAGATGATCCTTTTTTCTAGCACGGTATATCAGGGAAGACAACAAATACCAACATCTTGAACACTTTTTTGGGATTTAAAATATATAAGGATCATAAACGTAGTTTCATCCCGTTTATTATGTATTCTTGCATGATCGATTGCTAAGCATACACACTGTACTTTAGACGCTAAGTGCTCAAAAAGAAGAGGTTTTTAACATAGATTCGTTTGTTATCAGAGACTCACAACTGCTAAACCAGGTAAAATTGGCCAGGTCCTGTACGAATCGAGTATTGCTAATGCAATAATCTATCTTTATCGAAATGAATATATACTGCGTTATTTCAACTCAGTCTCAATCATCACTATGCAAATCAGGCGAACAAAACCCAAATATGTTAAATTGAAGTAAAAAGTTGAAATAAACAATAGGCGTCTCTGTGAGTTAAAGTAGATAAGTACATTGTGTAATTATAAAATTTACATTTTTGTCAACATTTCCTAATCTCATTTCAACTGCAAAGCACGAAAAAATGGGAGAAAATGTCCGACTGACTTGTATATTCTTCCCCCATCTCCAGACAAATGATGTGCTGAGCTGTTTCTTTTTCCGCCCAAGTGCCGTAAAGAACTAGATCATTGATGTGACCTCCTCACCCTATCTTGGAGGCATCTGCTGTCACTGTGACAGCTGGTTCCTCTTGGATTATTGATGAGCCTTTCACAGCGTTTGTTTAAGCACCAAAGTAACTGTCCTTAAGACGTGAAAATAGAATCAGTGTTTCTAGCCTTTCTGGAGACGAGCGCCAGAAATACGCTATACAGTCTACAGACATACAGTATACAGTTTACAAAAATACAGTTACTGTATTTGCTTCTTTCAAACTGCTGTTATTTTCGTAGGTAATATCTCTGTAGTAGGAGACATTCTACCCTGGTCTTGTTGAAGACGCCCCCATGTACTCTATTGACTGAGTTGGAACCAGTTGTGATCTTTTACTATTTACAATGAAACCCAGCCAAATCAGAATATTGATAGCTTGCAGATTCTTTCCGATCTGCTTCAGTAGAAACCAATCTTCTAAATAGACTGCTGTCTATGGTCTGCTTTCTCAGATAGACTTTTACCACTGACACATGTTGGACCATCGGGTTGTGAAGTTAATTGATAACTTTAGTCTTGGACTCAGAATCTTAGAAACCGTAGGTGCTTCGAAAAATTTGAGTTATTTGGTATACACCCTTTAGCTAGAGAGATAATTCTTACTTTGCTGTTTTGGCAAGATTCACACTTTTAGTAGAGTATCCATTTTTAAAGTGCTGCTTCTGGAGATACATGTCAAGGGGTATAAGATTTATCACTAGTTGCATCCCACTGGTTATCGTTAGTACCATATAAGTGCTTTAAAATCTTTCTTGAAGTGGATTCACATGAATAGTTAACAAAATTATATAATGATATTTGTATGACTTTGACTTTTGACTCAGAAAGTAAAATTTAGGGGCTTATTAGGATTATAAACGACCAGGATGTCAGAGTGACGAAGGCCATGAAAACGTCAGAATGCTGGACTGACCACAGGATCATAATCTTTGATTTCAATCTCTGGATTCAGCCTAGCACACGACCGCAAGGAAAACAAGTGCCAGAAAAGCTTAATGTTGCCAAATTGAAACAGGAGAATGCGAAATAGGCACTTATCGAAGAACCGTGCAGCAAACTCAACACAATCAAGATCATCTAATACTTGGCATCCTTCAGGGATTCAGTGTACTCAGCTAAGTCCATATTCCTTGGTCCCATCACAGCAAGATTAATTGGTGAGAACGATGCAGCCATATAGAGACTTCTTAATGAGAAACATCAGCTTAACTACAGCAGACCTCTTAACTGCAAAAGACAGCACTTCGTCATCTAAAAACGCGGACTTTAACAAGATAAAGAGAACTATCCAATGCAAACTCACAGAGCTGCAAGATTCATGGTTGAGCACTAGGGCAGACGAGATTTTGTTCTACGCAGACAGGAATGACACGAATAAATTCTATGAGGCTTAGGAAAAAACCTATGGGCCACAGTCAAACGGAACATTACCAATACTGAGTGCTGCCAGCACCACGCTGCTCACTGACAAAGAAAAGATACTTCCAAGATGGGCAGAACACTTAAACAGTATCCGCAATCAAATGTCATCAATCAGTAAGAAGGCAATTGATCGACTGCAGCAGAAGGAAATCAGTATAACACTTATCAATCCTCCAATGCTGACTAAAACTGAAGAAGCCATTGACTGTTCTCATATGGCAACGTACTTCGAGTGGATGGTATACCTGCAAAAGTCTACAAAACTGGAGGCTCTCACGTGGCACATAAAATTTAATGAACTCTTCCAGTCAATGTGTGAACTATACCCAAGAATACAAGGATGTACCAGTCGTCCACTTGTACAAGCAGAAAGGCAACAGACGATCCTCAGTCAACCATCAGGGTATCTCCTTCTTGTTAATAGCCGGCAAAATACTTGCCAGAATTGCGCTGAATTGTCTGTTAGAGAGTCAGTGTGGCTGAAGATGTGAACAAGACGTGGTGTATGCAGCTAGGATATATACCAGGGATATAACTCCAACCTGAGTACGACATTCATCAACCTGAAAAAAAAAACATTTGATACAGTCAGTCGTGGAGGCCTTTCGAAGATCTTTGCAAAATTTGTGTGCCCAGACAAAGTTTTCATTACGGTTCTGCAGTTCTTTGGTGGCATGCTCGCTAGTGTCGTGAATGACGGCGAGTCATCTGAACCAGTACCATTCACCAATGGAGTTAAGCAAGACTGCAAGACTGTGTTAACTACAACTCTCTTCAATATCGTGTTCTCTGCCATTCTCCGTGATGCCTTCTGTGACTATGATATTGCTATCGACATAAGATACCGGACTGACGGCAAGCTATTCAGTCTGAGACTACAGGTGAGGAAAAAGTTACAGCAAGTTACTGTTCGTCATCTCCTATTTGCTGACGACTGTTCCCTGAATGCAAAGTCTGACTATGACATGAAACACTATGGACTATTTCAGTTCAGCTTGTGACAATTTCTGTCTCACTGTCAGTATCAATAAGACAGATGGTGCACCAA
>JAECUM010041883.1:0-17581 GCA_016617855.1 Megalonaias nervosa
CCGATATTGATGAAGCCCCATCCGTAGATGACCTCGATGGATTTATTAATAATCTCGTAGTATATGATGATGTGATGCTGGACAAGCAATCAAATCCAACTCGGATATTTTCTCGAGGCAGACATAAAAACACAGACGTGATTTATGTTACCCAGCGATACACACAAATACCTAAAGGGATCAGAGATAACTGTAATATTTTAGTTGTGTTTAACGGAGTCGATACACATACGTTACGAAACATTCCTCAAACTTGGTGTTCAGGGGATATGGAAATGATTAAATTCAAAAACTTCTTTTCAAAAGCACAAGTTACCCCATTTGGATTTATCACAACAAATTTACATGATCCTAGGTCAAGGTATCATCGGTATTGATAAAAATTTTGGTTGACACTACAGCAGCAGAGAGGCCAACGACAACACGTGTGTGTGTGCGTCGCAAAGGAACACGTCTAAAATTTGAAAAAAATAGTCAGCGTGGGGTAACAAAAAAGCTAATTGGATCTGTTTCCCCTTGTATGGGAATATACTCGGTTAACGGTTTCGGTCTGAGATTACTGTCCTTATTTTTCAATCTTCGTAGAACCCTTATTTTTGTAAACGGAGCCCTCTAAAAAAGTTGTAGGGTTCAGCTTCTCTGCTGCTCAACATGCCAATGGAGGAGGCGAAAAGACTATCGGTACGTATTCGGTTGATGGCTGGGACAACCCTAAGATCGTGTACGAGTTTAACAGTTGCTTATTTCACGGATGTCCGATCTGCTACCCTCAACGTGACACTAAAAATGAATTTTTACAACGTATTATCGAGGACTTGTACGAAGCTACATGTCGACGCCGCTTGAAGTTATAACAGCAATGACGTGGTGCAAATGTGGAAACACGAGTACGATCACCGTTCGCAAACCAACCCCGAGTTTAAATATATCGTGGAAAGTTACAAGCTCGTGGACCCTCTGAACGCGCGGGACAGTTTGAACGGAGGACGGACAAATGTCACATGTTTGCTCCCTATATCCTTACGAGTGTAAATATTGTCACTTTCCCGCATGGCACCCACAATTGCTGACGGAACACATCGACATGGACAACATTTGACAATACGAAGGATTGATTAAATGTAAAGTATTGCCTCCCACGGACTTGTATCATCCCGTTTTACCTCACCATTGCCAAGGAAAACTGATGTTTCCTTTGTGTCGCACTTGTGCCGAAAATTGCAACCAAGATCAACCTTGTCCTCACACTTACGAACAACGTGCATTGACGGGGATATGGGTCAGCTTGGAATTGTTTAAGGTCTGGACCTGGGATACCAATTGTTAGAAGTGTACGAAATTTACCACTTTCCCTAAATAGAACAGTACCACAAGGTAAAGAGACTCAGAAGGGCAATTTCGCAGACTATGTGGATGCCTTTTTGAAACTGAAACAAGAAGCCATTGGCTATCCTTCCTGGTTCCACACTCAAGACGACAAAAAGGAAATTCAAAGAGAAATACTTGGAGCAGGAAGGCATCGCTTTAGATCACATCGAGAAAAACGAAGGACGACGATCGTTTGCCAAAGTGATGTTCAAATTGCTTGTGGGACAAAATGGCACAACGGCCGTGTTTAACAAAGACAGAGTATTTGACAGAACCTTCCAGCTACTTCAAGATGAATCACGACAAAACCAAATACATGAAACACGCGGACGTCTTTCATGAAGACTTGATCCTGGTCAATTACGAAGAAGAACTGGACTTTGTAGAAGCTGACGAAATTGGAAATTTCATCTTTGCGGCTTACGTGACAGCCCATGCTCGCTTAAAATTGTACGAAGCTTTAGAACTGTTAGGAGATCGTGTGCTGTATTTTGACACGGACAGTTGCATCTACATCGATCGCCTGTGTCCCCGACACCCTGACATCGAAGGAGACCGTCTAGAAGCCTAGATGGACAAGCACCCCGACGACAAGATTCTAAGTTTTGCTAGTGGCGATCCTAAAAATTACGGTTACGAATACTGGTACCCACAAGTAGAAGTGCACACCGAGTGTAAAGTGAAAGGATTGACTCAGTTATTGCAACAATGAAGTGGTGAACTTTGGGGGTATTGAAAGAAGCCTTGCAGTCTGGAGAGGATCAAGATTTTAAAGTGACCACCTATCAAGCTCACAAGATTGTACGTTCAGCCACACACCAAATTTTCAGTCGGTCATTGGAAAAAGTATATCAAATCGTGAACCAGAAGCGAGTGCGGCTTCCCAACCATTTCACTTTACCGTACGGACACACTAATATTCGTCAGCATATAAAAAGGGACAACGTCCAAGACCGATAGTTCATTGTGGCTACCATTGCCAATCGAGAAAGATGAATCCTAACAAACAGACGTCATTTCGGTGATTTTCAAGTGGAGTGCCATGCTGTGTCTTGCGATTGCAGGGATGCCGTACGCTGTGACCTCAGCGACTCAGTACCATATCATGAGATCTTTGCTATGTCTACTACTGCTACAATACTCACCATGGAAAGTGATGCTGTGCGTGTCAAACCTGACGGATGCGAACGCGATGGCATTCATTATCGTGGAATCTTTCATGGTCAATGTCATCCTCCACGTGAAACCATGCGTCTACCACCCTACGGATGTCATCCATGCCTGATCAAACTACTGCAGGTTTCACCGTGCTGTCATCGAAATGAGCCTGTGAAAGAAGAATATTCGTTCCCTGTGCGTTTGTCTGCATACTGCGACTTCGAAAGTCGTTTCCAAACCTTCCAAGGAAAGTGGCCTAAATATCTGGGAGGACCTACCCCTCGAAGACTTAGCCAGAGCTGGATTTATCTACTTGGGAGAAGGTGATAAAGTCAACTACTTCTGTTGCGGTATGTCACTTCACGAGTGTGAGCAGAAAGATTCCACTTACCTGGTACATGCACGGTGGTCTCCGCACTGTCACTACCTATCTTTAGTGGGACGACCTGAGTAATTTCTTGATGGATACTTTACATGAGAACATTTGTGGTTTGCCTGTGGAGTTGAGAGAATGCATTTACCAATAGTTTGTCAAAATACAAGTCCAACGCAAAGAACAATTGCATCCGTTACGTCACCAATGTTTAAACCACTTGTACCTGAATGCTTTAAGAGGACTGGTTCATTTGAAAGCGTTCCAATGGTCAGACATTGATCAACTTCCCAAGAGTCAGAAGACTTTGGTTGCTACTGATTCTACTTACATAATGTCCATACTACAATGAATTCCGGAGGAAGACTTAGAGGATTACCAAACGCTTTTACGGTATCAAATTTAGTCTGTAGAAGAATATTCTGTGCGATGTGTGGTGCGTGAACTAGTGAATAAACTATTTGGATACTTCGACGGAGTACGATCAGTTCTTCGCAAAATGTACACTTATTACCTCCGACAAAAGGAGGTATAAAAACTTGCTAGCATGCCACGACCTTTATCATCAGTGATACAACAATTGCAATGGAAGGAAATCAATTACATTATTCAGACTGTGGCGGATTGCCAACGCTTTTTACGAGAATTGTATCCAATGAATATGGGTCGAGTTGTGATGGGTGTCTTAGTGACTTCCTTTCTGGGATATCCTTTACCAGCCGATTCATTGTGGGCTCTTTACCATCTGTACCTCACAGTATCACCAAAAACACGAGTGTGGTACCTTTAAATGTACACGAGTGACTCATTCTGTTAAAAGCCCTGCGCTTTCATCTCGATACTTCTCGACCTCTACGGGAAGAAAAGATTCGTCAACTATTAGTCACTGAAGATGTTTACGAAGATGTGTGTGTAGCTTGTGACTTACACCCTCACTGGCAGGATGTACGTGACTGGAAAAGTTTTGGTTTCGATTCTTGGACAAAAAAAGTGGCAAACTATACCCAAGATTTGTGATGATAAATTCAAACTTTCAGTAAAAAAAAGTAACTTTTCAACCTCTGTTAGCCACAGTGTCAGAAGAAGAACCCGACACCGAGGAAAACAACTCCATTCAGGACAGGACTGTCATTGATATGGACATCCCCGAAAGGCCATTCTTAAGGACCCCTTTGTGACTGTGCCAAGTATAGAGACTCTAAGAACGTTATCCAGTGTCCCTAGGACACCACACCTTCGTCACCAAAAATGATATACAGAGACTTGTTTCTATTCCACTTTGATTCTTTTGATGTGTATTTTATCGATGTAATTAACCATTTGCCTTTTTATATATTTTTGTCTTTCGTGTTCAATTTTAAAAATGTTTTGAAATAAAAGTGTCCTGAAAAAAGTATAAAAACCCTTGTCCTGTGTGTCTTCGTTTCAAAAGTGACATTCCCTTCACTATGGCTACATCTGCTGTCTCTGCTCCCTCTTCCGCCACTTTCAAAGTCATCCACGAACACTTAGATCGTGCCATTTGAGAGGCCTTGTATCTTTGTCATCTCTTTAATATGTTAATTGCTGGACCGAGCGGTTCAGGCAAAACCGTATTTGTCAAACGTTTGATCGAACATAAAAAATCATTTGATCGATCGTCCACCTCAGCGTATCGTGTGGTGTTACAAAGAGTGGCAATCGGCGTACAGCCTAATGCGAGAAAGTCAAGGCGATTCCATCGTGTTTGTGGAAGGCGTTCCTGGCGACGACAACGGGATCGTGTCTCACCCCAGTCAAACTCATCTGACCATCTTCGACATGTTAAGAGAAGACGAAGAAGAAATTAAACTGTGGTTTACGCGCAATAGGCATCATCGTAATGCCAGTGTCATTTACATCACCCAAAATTTGTTTCAACAAAGTAAACCCCATCGCACCATCATTCTCAATGCTCATTACGTGGTCTTGTTTAAAAGCCCTAAAGATAAATCGCAAGTGAAAGTGTTAGCAAAGCAGTTAGGAACGCCTAGGCTGACTCATGCATACGACGATGCCACTCAAACTCCTCACGCCTATTTACTCGTGAATTCAAAACCCACTATCACCGATTATTTGCGATTTCGTACCCATCTGTTTCACCACTAATGCCAAGACAGAGGGCATGTCGTGTACACGTCCCCGTCGACTTAAACAAAATATATGAAAACCTCGGACACACATCGTCAACATGACGTCCCTTCAGTCTCATCTTCCCGTCAAATTGATTCGTGCCATGTACGGCGAGAAAAAATCCACAAATACGTGCTCGTGTCTTAGACGCCAGTCTCAGAGAAGTCTTCCGATGGATTACGGTGACAGCACGTCAATTACTGCAAGATATCATTCACATTCCACATCAAACCAAACGCTTTTTGAGAGAAGCAAACTAGCCTTGACACAACTGGCAGATCCCCGCATCGACCTTCAAACCAAAAACCAAATCATTTTGAAATCTGATGATAGCGTTTCTCTAGGAGGTGTCATCATTCGCTCCCTCTTAAAATGGGATCCCATTTTCCCCAAAGTCCCACCCAAGAAAAAAGTCGCTGCCCGACCCAAACGTATCCAGAAGAAAAAGAGCAGTGGTGGAAAGACCAGGTCACAGCCCCAGAAATAGAAAAGACCCCAGACAACAGCTTCTACCCACAAGAGAGGCACATCGGCCAGGACGCAACCTTTCATCCCTTAACTACGACATGCAGCGACGGTGACTGCATCTCCAGTATCCTCAGGTTCTTCCACTTCCCCGTTTCTAGTAATGCCAGACAAACCCAATTGGACACACGTCTTTCCTAATTTGATAACAACATGGAAACCCGTGTCTCCAGGAACGTTTCTTGCAGCGGTAATACCCTCCACCTCTTTAGCTGCTGCTTCAGCTGCTAACAAAGTATCCTCCCCCAAAATCAAATCCAAGAGAGATCGGGTATGTTACAGAGTTTACTGGATTTATCCAAGCAAGAACTGACCAGATTTAGTCCGTTGCGAACCCATCAACCTCGAGTGATTCCTACCATGAAAATGATGCGACGGACCGACAAACAGTGGCGACGCATTCCAGTATAAAAAAAGACCTGGGGCAAACGATGGGTATCAATGCTCTTGTGCTTCTGAACGCAAGAAGATGTCACCTAAAAGAAGTGCACAACACCATCATCGTCGTTCTCCTGTCCAAAAAGGAAAAGGAAAAAGAATAGGACAGTCTCTTCGTTTGGCACCGCATCCGAAAAAGTGCTTAGCCAAGCATGGACGTCTACCCCCAGAAAAAAACCCATCGTCCAAAGAAAAAAAGGAGCAACCAAATATTTAAATATTCTGGTCTATCAAGCTTGATCCAAAAATACATCCCCAAACAATAAGCTAATGGACCCATGTCAAGCAATGGACTTCAGTGTATTTTGCTCCTGAACTAAAAAGACGTTCACTAAAAGAAGTGCACACCACTACTCTATTGCCAATAATAAAAAGAAAAGGAAAGGACTGCGTCCTCGTTTAGCCAAACATTGGGACGTGTTGTCTGTCATGTCCAAAGCCCTTCCACCCATACGAAAACACCTCATTCAAACCGCCTCCAAAGACGTCATCGATACCGTGAGCGAATGCTGTCCCTTTGTCTAAACACCAGAAAGAACTCTTCGCCAAAGATCAACACGTTCTTCGCTAAATGGTTCAAAAGAAATTACCCATCCGTCAAAAGAAAAAGATGTTGGTGGATCGCGGAAGAGTTTTACCCATGATTGGTCCCCTTGTCAAAGGAATAGCGGGGACCATGCTGGAAGGACTCCTAGGAGGTATTTCACCCATGGGTCCAAGATAGAAAGGCTCAAGAAGATAAAAAGGACCTTTGGAATCTGATGGAAGGACGAAAACTGAATTTAGTGCCTTACAAACGATGGATGGAATTCCATCGTTGGCAAGAACAATGGACCCTGCATTTACCTCCCAATCCTCATCTGGCAGAGATGTCAGAGTTACAACACGAACTCCAATCATTGATGGATCGCAGCGATTTGTCAGAAAAGGAAAAATCGCAACGGTACGGTCAAGTATTCCAACGACTTCATCTCTTTCACCAGAAAGCTTTAGACGAAACAGCTAGACCCACTCTGAAAGATTTTAAGACCCTGATGAAAAGTCCATCACCATCACCACCACCCCCTGTGACCAAGACATAAAAAAGAGATCAAGAGTTCAAACTCCACCAGAGAAAGTAGGCAAGCTAACACCACCAACATCCAGAATTGTTAGGATTAAAAAGATGATGGCAACCCCTTCTTCCTCAGAAAAGAAAATCAAAGTGAATACGGAAGTTACACAAGAACTGATTACCCCTTTTCAGACATCGTCCTCGACAACTATTTCTCGTGTTTCACGCAAAGCATTACAATCCAAGAAAATGCCACACAAAGAAAAGAGTAGCATCAATGAACGGTGGGTGACTTATTAAAAAGAAGAAAAGTCCTCATGGAGAATTTGTTAGCCAGGATTTACTACGATCCATTCTATCCAGCGGGAAATGGAAGAGTTCAGAAATTGTATCGTGCTGCGAAAACCCGACTCAAAAGTGTCCGTTTTTCTCAAGTGCAACGATGGTTACAAGAACAAGCCACGTACACCTTATACAAACCCATTCGACGAAAATTTTCCAGAAATCTCACCCAAGTGAAGGCCATCGATCATCATTGGCAAGCCAATTTAGCCGATGTGTCTCATTTGGCCAATTACAATCGTAGCTACAAATATTTGCTTTGTGTCATCTGCGTCTTTTTCAAATTTGCCTGGGTCGTGCCATTTGACTTCCACATCGAGCACTGAGTTAGTGCGAACCCTAAAACTGGTGTTGAAACAAAGTGGTCGCCACCCTCTTCGATGGCAAACTGACAAAGGCACCGAATTTCTGAACCAAACTTTCCAAAAACAATTAAAGAACCTAGACATTCATTTTTCCACCACCGAGAATCCCGAAACCAAAGTCAGCATCTTGGAACGTTTTCAACGCACCTTGAAAGAACGCATGTGGAAATATTTTACGCATCAACACACTCTCAAGTACATCAACGTCTTACCGCACATGGTCAAACCGTACCATCGTACAATCGGAGCATCGGAAGTACCCACCAAGAAGTGATTCCCGACAACGAAGTGACCGTCTTTGAGCGCCTCTTTGGTACGTCCCCGACTGTGGCTGTCCCCAAGAGAAGAGGATACGTATTGGCAAACAAAACGCACTTTCGATAAAGGTTACTTACCCAACTGGACTACCGAATTGTTTCGTGTCACTTGACGAGTGCGTGGCCGTCATCCTATCGTTTATATATTGGAACACATGAACGGGGAAGTGTTAAAAGGAACTTTTCCTTGCCCCAGTTACAATGCGTGACCAAAAACGAAGACGAAGTGTACGACATCGAAAGCATTCTCAATCGAAGACCCCGAAACGTGGGAAAATGTGTAAAAGAAGTCAAAGTACATTGAAAAGGATATCCGCCGAGTTTTGCCTCTTCGCAAGTCATCGATTCTAAAACGAAGTGACCATCATGCCCTTCAACACAGCCTCAACCACCACATTGACCACTACATTACCGAGTTCTTCTTTGCAAGATCTTCAAATGCAACCCTTGTGGGTGTGGTATGGAGAACGTGTGCCTAAAACGCAAATCGTCTTTTTCTGCCAAATCTTTGTCGTTTATTGTGTCATCGGTGCTGCCATTGCAACTCTGAGTTTGCAAGAAGGGGACAACAATTGTGAACCATTTTACTGAGCAGTTGCATCGGTTACCGTCTCTCCAATCCTTTTTTTTGAAATACTCTAACGGTAACAAAGGGGGTTATTCGCCCAACGTCAGTCACCCTCCCAACAGTCACCACCAAAACAACAAAAATCCTCTTTTAGGCACTCTTCTGACCTCCAGTGACCCTCGAACAGCAGAACTCTGAATTATGAATAACCAATTTTACTGAACTTTACCCAGTGAGAGTTCCATGGATGTGTTTCCCCACAATGCTTTGTGCTGTTTCATGGCCATATTACCTCAGGCCCTCCAATTGGATCTCGAAACCCATTGGGAAGTGGCTTTGGTGGAAATGATTCACCCCACACAAATTAAAAACATCACTGAAAATCAAAACACTTTTGAGGTCGACGTTCTTTACTACTAAGTGCAACAATACTTGAATGAAAACTGTAGATTCCTCTATGAAATGACCAGTGTCCCCTGATACTCCACGGTACATATATCTGTTAAAAATTCCTGCAGACTATTTTTCTAACGGTCAACATCTGGTGCACACAATTTCTGCCAAATTCAATGCGTTGTATGGCAAAGTCTTGGACAAAACGAAACGATGTATCTCCATCGAATACCATAAAGTGGCTCGTCGCCTATTGATGAAATGTCGGATGCCAAAACGTTGTCCTTTACATTTTGTCCTGAATTGTTTGACCTTTTGGGTGGAGACCTCAAGATGGTCAATGGTCCACTCATGCAACCCATCACTATCAACTTGCATTTTGCGAAGTTTGTTCGTTACCCTGTACAACTGAACCAATGATTAAAATTTGATCTTTGTGTTGGAGTACAACGTGGTGGGACACATATCCGCACCGTTACTGCGAGTCATTCCTTTCAAAGCGGATTCTGCAAGAACCAATGACAAGGAAGGTGGAAACACCTTTCACGTTCACCGCAAATTTGTACATCCTCACTAATTGCCCGTCAGTAAGTCGTATTTCAACAGTGTCAACGTTGATATAAAAGGAGATGTGGGACAAAATATGCCATTCGTCAAAGGGAAAGTCACAGTGAAACTCCATTTTTGAAAACGATTCTCTAACGATTTGTAAGTCATGTATCCTGAGTACCGAGGAGTCGCTCGATCTCGAGGACATGGTTTAGGAGATATGCTGAAAGCGGCGTTTCGTTTGTCTGTCTTTGTGTTTGTTTGTAGGTTAAAAAATAGTACTGTACCTATAAATACTTCGTTTCCCTGGCCTGTAAGATAGTGTGCGTGTTTGTCTGTAGGTACAAATTAGAAGTGTGCCTATAAATACTTCGTTTCCCTGACTTGTAAGATAGTCTATGTGTTTTTATATGTATCAGTGGTAATAAAGTGAGCTTGTAGGAAAAACGTGAAAGGGAGTGTTTCTTTTAGGTCCGTGTCTTCCACGTTATTGATGGTGAAATGGGTATTGTTAGACGGCATCACCTCCACCATCACGTCAGCCACAGCCACAACCACTACCACCAGTACCAAGAGTCGCTGTCCACCAGATAGAAAGCTGGGACGAAGAATTGGAGAGACTGCAGCAAGAGTGGTAACCGCAGAGACCTCTTCATCCCCGGGTCTGGCATAGGAGAAGACAGAGAGAACAAGTCTTCACTATCCCTCAAGGTGAAAACTGGGATGATGAGGCCACTCATCAACCATCTGCGCTCCCAGCCACATGCATTAATTGGGAGAATGAGTGGAGACTGCGATGCAAGTGTGGTACCCGGCCTGGGAGGTGTCACCATTAACCAGGTGCATTTGGAGTTAGAAAAAGCAGCCCTTCTCAGGGCTAACCAGATCTCTAGAAAAGAGCTTCTGGTCAAGTTACCAATCATATAATTATCTGTGTGATTGTGTGTGTATGTGTGTATGTCTGTGGTTTTTTGTTTGTGTTTGTGTGCGTTTTTATTTGTGGTTGTGTGCGTGTGCGTACGTGTGTGTGTTTCTTGTTTCCTTAATAAATCCCTTGTGCCTACACTCATGACTGTTTGTTTTGTGTAAATGTGAAGTAGTGTGACTATAAACACTGACTCCTTTGCTGATGTAATAGTACGTAATGGTGTGTTTTGTAGATAAAAACTTTCCTTTTCCACTATGTACTGATAGAAAGTATAGTGGTTTTGTTAGTATTAGTGTGCTCTTTCGTATAAAAATTTATTTTAGATTAGCACGCTCATCACTGTGGATTGCTTGGTATGATATGGGTAGTTGGTGTGAGAGGATGTTTTCCTTCACGTCCGTGCTTTAGGTATATAAAAACCGGAGCGTTCGCCAATCGCGCCATTCAACATTGAATGCCAAAAATCGCTTCCAAGCACATGGAAAAGATAATGAAGTTGCAATAGAAGAAGGAAGACCAAAGGAAGAAGAAGAAGACTAAAACTGTTATGGAGAAGATGAGAAGTTGGTGGAGGAGAAAAATAGAGGAGACCAAATATAAGAAAGTTAAAACGCCCTTTTCAGGGCCACTACATTGACTCTCTCTTGCCTAAAAATGTTTTAGTCGATTTTTTGTGTGATAGCTTTATGGCCATAAATGAATGTATGTCTATGTTTCTAACCCTGACTCTAATCACGTCTCTATGTCTATGTCTCTATTTGTTCCTAGAGTACCGCGTATTCAGATCAACCTCTTGCCACACTGTTCCGCCCGACTGAGGTCAGACACTTGCAACATTGTTGCCAGTGTCAGTATCCTGACGTCACCCCTGTTCAATTCCTATTGTCCGTATACAGGCCCAATACATTCCCTATCTTCAATTTCCCTTGTCCGTATACAGGCCCAACTTTTTGTCCGTATATTCCTTGTCCTTATAAATCTTATCCCTGTATCCCCCCCCGGGGGGTGGTCTTGTAATGTTAATTCCCATTGTCCCAAATTCCCATTGTCCCTATATCGTCCCCATACACTACTGACAATTTCCAACGTTTCTTCTTTATTCATCATCAACAGTGAACGTGTTGCACTTAACTACGTTGATCAATTTGACAACATTAACATTGTTCTCTGATCACGAATGTGATTCTTAAAGCTGACTGGCGAGCAAAAAGAAGGAGAGCAGGCGTTGTTCTTGCTCTGACCATTGTGACATCTAGACTTCGTTTTTCTCGTCTGCACCGTCTCCACTTGGAGCTGGGTGTCTGTGACTGCTATTCCTGATGGAAAATAATTTATTTGCCCACGTCCATGACATCACTTATTTCTTGTGTCTTTTCCGATTGGTAGGCTGTTGACGTGAACTTTTGGATCAAACCAAGTTTTGACTTAGTTGTCAACTTGGGTGATTTATCAAGCGGTGTTTGAGACTCCTCTTTGATATCTTCTGTGTTATCTTTTTCTTTCATCCCCGTGTCTATGTCTGTCTTCGTCTTTGGAGGTGATGCTGCTTTTGTTTTTCTTTGCTTTTAATGACATTTTAAAAATATTTCAAAGTAGGTTGTTCATTCTCGTCTAAAGCTGCCTAGTGACATTGTTGAAGACGTTGAAATCAAATTATACTTACAATTACGTTTTTATTTTGTTTTTAGTAAATCTGTTCGATCTATCAATGACCGTAACTCTTCTTGCAAGTGTGACATATCTACAAGATTAGGACTAGGAGGTAATTGCCATATGCATTGTTCTTACCAACTGTGGAAGTCCATCCCACAGTTGTAAGGAACTATAGTTAATTTTCGTGAATTCCATGAGCTCAAGGGGTCATTCCATAAAGGTTTGTCCCTTTTATCTTCACCTTAACAGTCCGCCGAAAAGAGGTCCAGCAATCGATCCTAACAATGCAGCATTGACTTTAACAACGGAACTATCAACATGGGAAAATACCATCCTTGTTGAAAAAGCGTTTTTTTTTTCTTTTAACTGACTGGAACAGTCTTTTCCATGATTTATTGAAGAAGGTGACGATATCGTCTTAATTGCTGTTTTTTATCTTAATCAAAGGAGCAAGATGTTCAAACAACTTTATCGATGATTTTATTGTGCTTTTTGATTTATTTGTTTTCGATTCGGAGAACTGGGTTTGCTAAGTACTGAAAAGATCCCAATGTTTACATAAACAAGAAGGCATAGTCTGTTTCATGTATATTTGATGTTTGATGGTGGGGTTGGGTGTGTTGATTTTGCTTTTTTTATCGCTGTTGTTGTTCTTTTGCTCCCTTTTGGAAGACATTTTTGGATTTCGATGGTGTGAACTTTATGAGGAAGACATCTTTGTTCGGAAAAACTGTAGTTAATCTAATCCAGCATTTCTTTTTCTACTGTAATTCGTCTCTACTGACTGTCAGGATGTTGTACCAACTTGCTCTATCGGAAGACAGGGCGTTTTTAACGGAATAATTCATCGTAGTTCTTGTTTTATAAAGCCAGTACATTTTGCAACTAGAGTGTTTTCTCTTGCATTTGTTCATAGTGGATGCCACCGTTTTGACTGCAGCAGCCACATCTCGGGCAAGGATGACGATAGCGAGGAAGAAGAAACAGACGTCCGAGACGGGTTTCCATTTTTCACTAGAAGGGGAGACATTTGTCCTAAAAAGGTTTAATTGACATCATCGATAACGAGGAAGGTAGACGGTCGAGTTTTTCTTGAGGTTTTAATGAGTTTCATAGTTGCAGTACCTCTCTTTATTGAAGTGCTCATTTTCTGTTGTGTTCTCTTCTTGGCAGGTAATTTAGAGCGTGATCTCACTGCCACTCTTAGATTTGTTTGTAATTTGGAGTTTTAATGATTTTTGCTTTTAGCTTTGGTATTAGAATCTGATTGTCGAAATGAGCGAATAATAACATATCCTAGAGATCCACTTTCAATTTGTTTTTTGTTTTTTTTTTTTTTTTTTTTTTTTTTTGTTTTTTTTGGTTTAATATAGATTCTTCGATCGGACTATTGTTTCAGAGGCAAAATAACTTGTTTTTCAAAACAAGCTGCGTTTGTTGAGCAATGTGAGTAATAGTGTCTCACGATCTTGACGATCTGAACTTTCGTCAGCCACTTTCATAGAGGAGCATGTAGCCATAACCCTCAAATAGTCTAGAATATTCTGAGTCAATCACCAAGATGGTAAGAGATGTATACAAGTTTAATTTGCCATGACACGACACAAATATTCACATTTTAATAAAGTTCATGATCCTTTCTTTCATAGGTCAAATCCCTCTTTGGCATCTCAGGAACCTCTTGTTTTCGAGCGTCGAATCCAAGACTTTGCAGTCATATAGATCCTTCCACTCGTAAATATGTCGATGTGTTTAACTATCCACATGCACGTTTTGGTAAGTATGAGGAATAGATAAAGCTCGGGGAATTTCTTATTCACACAGGGAGGGAGAAGTCATATTTATCACTAATTAAAGCACTTTTAGCATAATGAGTCTTTCATGCAAAGCTAAGGTGTTTGGGTGGCATGCATCTGCATGAACTGTGATGCATTTGCAATAGTGTATGTGCCGTTGAACATTATCAAAGAAACGTCACTAACGCTGGGGAGACACGTCGTCCAATGTTCTATGGAATCAAATCATCTTGTGGAATCAGTTCTTTTAAAAGTATTTGGTAATCCACTAAGTCTTAAAAGGTTTCACTGACTTCCTTCCGCAGATATTTCTGTAATATTGATCATAGAAGTCGTGTCATGGCGAGTCTTATAACGTTTTTTTTTATTTGATTACAGATAGCAAGTAGATCCTCAATGTCTTCTTCCAAACTGTCCATTTACTAGAATGCCTTTTATCTAAGGTAATATTGATATGTTTGCCAAGAGGAATCTGTTGGTAAATCATACTGGAGAATTTCAGTCATTAATTATAATTTCAATATATAAATTGAAAGTAACACGCGTCCTCTGTAAACTGATTGGAAGATAGAATAAACACGCCCTGGCTGAATTATATCACATGTGTTTTGATTGGTGAACCTCCCAATTGGTTTCCTTCTGCCCATAGACTATAATCAGAGGCTACTTTGCCTCTTGTATCATCCGTTCCCAAGACAGTCCACCAAGATTAATGTACCTGCAGTAACTGAGTTTTCTGTTCATTATTTCAACGATGTTATTCCATAATGACTTCCCGGTAGATGTGAATGGTTACAGTGATTACAAACGTTGAAGAGGTGTTCGTTTCATTTATAAGGGGATGGTAGATAAGTTATAGGTGTAATAGGGGGATTCAGTCTGGTTTATAGAGGTTTTTTGCTTCTATTCATCCCCTTCTTCACCATTCTACACCCTTGCAGGGTATTATATGTGTCGTTGCGGGTATGGCATTTGTTTATTCACACACTTTATGTTGGTTAGTAGGTGTAACTGTTGGGCAGAATATGATTGGGTGTTGGTCACTCAGAATGCGTGGTGTTTAGTAGCTGTGAATGCTGGTCAGTAGATGACTACGTGTTGATCACTCCAGATGGCATATTGACTAGTAGGTATAGTTTTTATAATACAAAAGTAGGTGGGTCCAACAATTAGCGGTTACAACTAGTACGAATGATGATGCAAATCGAACACTGAAAATTTAAATTTAGCCAAGGAGTCATTGACATACAGTTGCAAGCCAAGGAGTTATTAACATACAGTTGCAATCCAAGGAGTAATTGACACACAGTTGCAAACCAAGGGAGTCATTCATATACAGTTGCAAGCCAAGGAGTCATTCACATACAGTTGCAAGCCAAGGGAGTCAGTCACATACAGTTGCAAGCCAAGGGAGTCATTCACATATAATTGCAAGCAAAGGAGTCATTCACATAAGTTGCAAGCCAATGGAGTAATTGCGCTGGAAGAAAAGATGGTGAGACGACAATCGGTCTCTAACTCCGCTGAAAGATGAAGTTGAATGTACCTCAGCAACCCGGTTAAACATACACTTAAGCAACCCTGACAAATGAACATGCACCTAATCAACCCTGACAAATATAAACCTAAACAACCCTGACAATCAAACACTTAAGCAACCCTGACAAACATACATACACCTAAACAACCCTGACATGCACCTAAATACCGCTGACAAACAAACATGCATCTAAACTACCCTGACAATCAATCAACCATGCAAAAGCAATCCTGACAATCAAACATGCACCTGAGCAACCATCACAATCAAAACCTCATCTGAGATCTAATTAATATCAACGAGGAAGTTATCCATGTAGAGAAACGTAAGTGGGTGGGTCTGGCAGTCTAGGGTCGTAAACTCACCTGAATTATGTAGAATGCCCGCAATTAGACTCAGCCGAGGTCTAATTAGTACTAAAGTTGCACAGTAAATTTAGTCGTAGTCCAGTTGAAATTGAATTATTATGCATGCTGAACGTGAACTCGTCTGACAAACAGTAACTCCACTAAACAATGTAGAATGTTGATAATCAACTCGATCCTAGTCCAGTCAATATAACGTTTCTTGTAAAAAAAAAAAAAAAATTCTTTGAAATGCAATAATAATGAACATAACTATTGTGAGATAAAGAGTGTGAGTAGGACTGACAATCAAGGGCTACAACCTACTACCCCTCCCTTTGCCCCAAACCACCACGGAGAATAAAATCAACCTCAGCAAAGGTCGTACGTATATCAAAAGTTGCAAATCAAGTGTCATTGAAATGCAAAATTAAGGGAGTTAGTTATTTGCGGAAATGAAAGTCGATGGGTATGATAATCAAGGGCTATAACCTCACTAAACGATGGTATAGAACGCTTCCAATGTAACTCAGCCAGCTTCGTTTTAATATCAAACGATAAACAAAAGTTGGCTGAAATCCAATACTTGGCAAGGGGATTGATGTGCAGAAAAAAAGTGGATGCCTCAGAAAATCAGGGAATATAACTCTGCTAACGATGACGTACAGGTTTTAAAATCGAATTCATGCAACGTCTTGTTAACATCAAGCTTCATACCAAATTAGGTTTGATCAAACAATAACTAAAGGAGTTATTCTGCAAAACTTAGTGTCCAAAAATCCGATGCCGTAACTCCGCTCAGCGCGTAATGCTGAAAATCATGGCAATAACTCCCTTCAGCAATGACGCGTAATACTAACAATGGAACTTTTCAATTTTATACAGCATACAAAATTAAAATCCAACAAAAATCAAGGGAGTTATTGTGTAGAAACTAAAGCTGGACGAACAGACGGATGGCAGAACGGAAAATCTGAGGGACATTGCTAATTTAATAGCCACCATTTTCTAAGAAAAAAGGGGGCAAATATACCATGTCGAAATAACTTTGCAGACTGTGTATTTCAGAGAGAGAGATTGATAGTTTAGAGAATTTTCCTGATTTCCGATCAGTGGCGCTGCAATGACCAAGGATGCCAAAGTATCAAATGACAGAGGAGATATCTTCCAAAATGGCTAGTGTTTTCTTAAGGAACTTTAAAAAGGATGAAAATGTTGTTAATGTTTACAATTCCTTCTCATCTCCCACCACCGTTGGATCATATATAACAATTTTATTGAACTTCAAGGGACTATATCAGCCTTTACACCCCTTTATAATACTGGACTAGCTGTTAGTATGGACCTAAAATATGAGCTCTGTGGAGTAAATAATGAACGGTTGCATCTTCTAAAAAGTTGTTTATTTGTATCTTTATCTGCCGCAGAAACATGGGGAGGAAAACTGGATATATACAGAAAGGAAGGTAGTCGTGTCTATTCCTATTCAGCCTTACTATGATAAACACGTTAGCAATGCTGATCGCTCGGGTTGTTAGTCTTTATCATCTTCTAGGCATGCACACCTAAGACTTAATTTTTTTTGAGAACATGCACGTTTGATATGATTAAACGGATGAGTAGGGAGTATGCAGATTTCTGTTTTTATTTTTAATTCATTTTAAATATTTGCCATAAAACAAAGTAATTATTTCGGATCAAAAAACACGACTGTCACGA
>JAECUM010041884.1:0-35051 GCA_016617855.1 Megalonaias nervosa
CTCTTCCTCTTTAGCAGCTGTGGCCGCTGCTCACAAAGTACCTGCCCCCAAAATTAAAGTCCAAGAAAGATCGGGCATATTACAGAGTTTACTGGATTTGTCCAAGCAAGAATTGTCCCGATTTAGTCCGTTGCGAACTTCTCAACGTCGAGTGATACCTGTCATCAAGCTGATACGACGCAAAGACAATCCGTGGCGACGCATTCCAGTATAAAAAAGACCTGAGGCAAACAATACGGATCAGTGTTTTTGTGCTGCTGAACGCCCAAAGATGTCCCCTGCAAGAAGTGCACACCGTTATCATCGTGTTCCTTCTTCTGTCCAAAAAGGAAAAGGAAAACGAAAAAGACAGTCACGTTATCGTAAAAAGCTCTTAACCAATATTCGACGTCACCCTCAGAAAAGGCACACTCGTCCAAAGAAAAGGAGAAGCCACCAAAAGGGAGGTTTCTTTGGCCCTTTATTTGAAATGGAAAAGTTAGCCGATGATTTTGCCACAAAGTTAAAGGACAAGCTCCAAAAAAAATAAGATAAAAGGACACATGTCAAGCCTTGGATGTCAGTGTATTTTGTGCACCAAAAGATGTTCCCTCATCGTCGTTCTCCTGTCCAGAAAGGAAAAAGAAAAAGACAGTCTCGTCATGCGAAAAAGCGGTTAGTCAAACATCGACGTCATCTCCAGAAAAGACACTTGTCCAAAGAAAAGGAAGAGCCACCAAAGAGGAGGATTCTTTGGCGATTTTGGAAAACACATCGTCACCTTTATGACGAAGCGAAAGTGCAAAAAGGATGAAAGGCTGTGTGCCATGTCATCAACGTTAGTGTATTTTTGGTGTGTGCCCCGGAATCAACCAATCAACCAACAAACAAAGATCTCACCCCGCAAAAGACATCCTTCTTCTATCCCCAAAGGAAAGAAAAGTCAAACATTGGGACATGTTATCTGTCCTGTCCAAAGCTCCTATACCCATTCGAAAACAACTCATTCAAACCGCCTCCAAAGATCTCATCGATACGGTGAGCGAATGTTGTGTGAATGTCTTGAAAGGAACGATACCTTTGTCTAAACATCAGAAAGAATGCTTTGCCAAGCATCGACATGTTCTTCGCCAAATGGTCCAAAAGAAAATACCTATTCGTCAAAAGAAAAACATGTTGGTGCAACGCGTAGGATTTTTGCCCCTGTTAGGACTTATTACCAATGTAGCGAAACCTATCTCGAGTGCGATGGGACACATTATACCCGCCCTAATTCCAAGATAAAAAAGCCAAGAAGATAAAAGGGAACCTCTGGAGTCAAAAGATCTCAGACGTGATTCTTGAAATCCAATGGAAGGACGAAAACTGGCTTTAGAACCTTACAAACGATGGATGGAATACCATCGTTGGCAAGAACAACGGACCCCGCATTTACCTCCCAATCCTCATTTGACCGAGATGTCCCAGTTACAACATGAATTGCAATTGTTGATGGATCGCAGCGATTTGTCAGAAGCGGGAAAATCGTAACAGTAAGGTCAATTGTTGCAACGACTGCAACTCTTTCACCAGAAAGCTTTAGACGAAACAGCTCAGCCAACTCTGAAAGATTTTAAGGCTCTGGAGAAAAGTCCATCACCACCACCACCCCAGCGGTCAAGACAGACGCAGCCCCACCGATGCTTGAGGAAGAAGAAGCACGAGAAGTCTTTCAAACACCGTCAGCAGCTCCCATCCCTAGTAAAATTGCAGCGTCCTTCTTGACCCCTTCCCCTACACCCCACCGACAAGAACTTAAAGCTTGGGTTAAAAAGATGATGTCCACTCCACCTTCGAAAGAAGTGAAAAAGAAAGAAGGGAAACCAGAAGTGAAAAAAGAAAAGAAGACCTAAAGTCATCCCATTACCACCACCACCACCATCTCCACCACTACCTTCAACTTCTACACCCGTGGCACATCGGACACGTAAAACCGTTTCTAAACCACTTCCTCGTCCCATTCAGAGTAGCATCAGCGAAGAGTGGATCACTTATTAAAACATGGAGAAGGTGTTAGCCAGCATTTACTATGATCCAGCCCATCCCGCAGGTTACGGAGGAGTTCAGAAATTGTATCGTGCTGCCAAAACTCGACTGAAAAGTATCCGTTTACCTCATGTGCAACGATGGTAACAAGAACAAGCTACGTACACCTTGCACAAACCTATTCGACGAAAATTTTCCAGAAGTCGTACTCGAATGGAGGGCATCGATCATCAATGGCAAGCTGATTTAGCCGATATCTCTCATTTAGCCACCTACAATCGCGGCTACAAATATTTGTTTTGTGTCATCGACGTCTTTTCCAAATTTGCATGGGTCCTGCCATTGACTTCCAAATCGAGCAGTGAGTTAGTGCGAGCCCTCAAACTGGTGTTGAAACAAAGCGGTCGTCACCCTCTTCGATGGCAAACCGACAAAGGCACCGAATTTCTGAACCAAGCTTTCCAAAAAGAATTGAAGAAACGTGACATTCATTTTTTCACCACCGGGAATCCCGAAACCAAAGCCAGCATCGTGGAACGTTTTCAACGCACCTTGAAAGAACGCGTGTGGAAATATTTTACGCATCAACACACTCTCAAGTACATCGACGTCTTACCGTACCTCTTCCAAACGTACAACCAATCTTACCATCGAAGCATCGGACGTGCCCCCCCCCCCAAGAAGTGACTCCCGACAGCGAAGTGATCGTCTTCGAGCGTCTGTTTGGTACGTCCCCGACGGTGACTGTCCCCAAGAAAGCTGAAGTGTTGGCAACAGGAGATTGGGTGCGTATTGGCAAAACCAAACGCACTTTCGACAAAGGTTACTTACCCAATTGGACCACCGAATTGTTTCGTGTCACTGAACGAGTGCGTGGCCGTCATCCTCCCGTCTATAAATTGGAAGACATGAACGGGGAAGTGTTAAAAGGAACGTTTTACTTGCCCGAATTACAACGTGTGACCAAAAAAGAAGACGTGTACGAGATCGAAAGCATTCTTTTTCGAAGAACTCGTAAAGTGGGAAAAAAACGTGTCAAAGAAGTCAAAGTACGCTGGAAAGGATATCCTCCCAGTTTTGACTCTTGGATGGACGCTTTGCAAATCATCGACTATAAACAGAAGTGACCATCGTGCCCTGCAACACAGCCTCAGCTACCGCAGTGACCACTCCTTCCCCAAGTTCTTCTCTGCAAGATCTACAAAAGCAACCCTTGTGCGTGTGGTGTGGAGAACGTTTGCCTAAAACGCAAATCGTCTTTTTCTGCCAAATCTTTGTGGTGTATTGTGTCATCGGTGCTTCCATTGCCAATTTCAGTTTACAACAAGGAGACAAACAATTGTGGACCATTTTACTCAGCAGTTGCATCGGTTACCTTCATCCGAATCCGTCCCTGAAATATTCCTCGAACGGGAACAACAATGCGAGCCTTCCGTCCAACGTCAGTCACCCTTCCAACAGTCACCAATCCAATCACAACAATCCTCTTTTAGACACTCCTCTGACTTCCAGCGACCCCTCGGACACTAGAACTCTAGAATTATGAATAACCAATTTTACTTAACGTTACCCAGTGACAGTTCCAAGGAGGTGTTTCCCAAAAACACATTATGCTGTTACACGGCCAAATTACCTCAGGCCATTCAATTGCATCACGAAGCCCATTGGGAAGTGGCTTTGGTGGAAATGATTCACTCTACGCGAATCCTAAATATCCTTCCTAATCGAAACACTTTTACGGTGGAAGTTCATGACGAGCAAGTGCAACAAAACTTGGATGAACGCACCACTGCAAGTGACTCTATGAAAACACAAGACCCCAAAATTAAACGGTTCACTTATCTGTTGACCATTCCTGCAGGCTGTTATTTTAGTGGACAACATTTGGTGAACACGATTGCTACCAAATTCAATGCCATCTTTGCCAAAGCCATGGAGAGAATCAAAAAAAGTATCACCTTCGAGTACCACAAAAATAGCGCGTCGCCTACTAATCAAATTTTCAGATGACAAAGTATTGGCTATTACATTTTGTCATGAATTGTATGATATTTTGGGTGGAGACACCAAGTTGATCAAGATGAAAACCGAAATACCAGCCATTACTGGCAACTTGGATTTTGCGATATATTTTCGATACCCTGTAGAAATGAACCAAGGACTGAATTTGATTTTTGTGTACTCCGATGTCGTGGAGTACAACGTGGTGGGACACACCTCCGTACCGTTACTGCGTGTCATTCCTTTCAAAGTGGATTCTGCCACGAACGGTGACGAGGCAGGTGGAAACACTTATTACGTTCACCGCGAATTTGTACATCCTCACTATTTGCCCGTCAGTAAGTCATATTTCGACACTGTCAACATTACTATAAAAGGGGATCTGGGACAAAATATTCCATTTACCAAAGGGAAAGTCACAGTGAAATTCCATTTTCGAAAACGATTACTCTAACCCCTTGTCAGTCATGTATCCTGTGTACCAAGGAGTTGCTCCACAACGAGGACATGGTTTAGGAGATATGCTAAAATCGGCGTTTCGTACAGTGGTTCCCGTTTTGAAACCGATGGTGACACGGGGATTGCACGCCTTGAAGGATGCCGCGTTGATGCAAGGTAAAGAATTTCTCCAAAATGTCATCATTGACAAACAAAACCCCAAAGAAGCTTTCTTGGGAGCAGGCAAAAATGTCTTGCTTCAAAAGGGCAAAGACATTTTGGGCCAACAAGAAACTCCTATAAATGCTCTGGACGCTGCCGAGTCAGACGTTCCTGCTTCCCTGACGACACAGCAAGGACAAGGCAGAAAGAGACGACGAAGACACCCCTTCAGAGGACTTCACCACCCCACCCCACCCCCGAGCTAGAAAGACTTAAGAAAAGAAAAACCGTCCGAGAGTTAGACGTTTATGATTATTAAATCAGAGAAAATTATGCACCGAGAGTCTTGCGCTTGTTCCTAGTCGGAACTGGATCTGTTTGCCATGCCACCCACCATGATGACGATGCATGAATCCCAATGGGTCGAATTTCATCCCGTCTCCTCTTTGACGGATTCAGTTCCCATCGAGTTTGAAACCAAAGGACAGCCCGAAGATTATCTCGATCTGAATAGCAGTTACTTGTATTTGAAACTGAAAGTGATCAAAACGGACAACACCAATCCGAGAGACGATGCTAGAGTAGCTCCCGTCAACAATCTCATGTATTCCTTGTTCAGCGAAGTGGATTTGTACTTGAATAACAAACTGGTCAGCAGTAGCATGGATACTTACCCTTACCGAGCGTACCTAGAAATCTCTTGACGTACGGAAAAGAGGCCAAGAACCCTCATCTGGATGCTTTCGTGGTTTGGAAACCTGACACAGCAGGTGAGAACGCGTTTAGCGACTCAGCCCTGTCAATAGATGACGATCCTCACAATGTGGGCTTTAACGACCGTCGAAAGAATATCCTTCAAGGTCGTAGTTTAGAACTGATGGATCGCTTGCATTTAGAGATGTGGTTGCAAAGAAAAGTATTTGCTGAACGGAATGGATATTCGCCTGAGACTCATTCGCAGCAGCATTTGATGGCTCATGCCAACGAGTACAAAACCATCATTCAAGAAGCCAGACTTTACGTGAGCCGCGTAGAAGTGTTACCTAAAGCGGGAAACGACATCAGTCAAACATTGAGCAGAACGACCTCCAAGTATCCGATACGACGCGTAGAAGTGAAAACTTTCACCATTGCTGCTGGACTCCGATCCCAGATCGAAGATCATCTGTTCCAAGGACAGTTATCCAAACGCTTAATCATTGGTATCGTCAGCAACGCAGCCTTCAACGGAGAACACGATAAAAGAACTTTTCAGTTTAATCACTACAAAGTGTCCAAGATCGAAGTCAATTGCGATGGCAACACCTTGTGTACCAGGCCCAGAAGAATTACTTGAGATCGTACTTGTCCCTGGACGAAGATACCGGACAGCTAGGAACCAACACCAGTCACAGCATTTCGTACGAAGATTATGTAGGAGGTTACACTTTGTGGGCCTTTGATTTCACTCCAGACCAAGGCAGCGATGAGGGACATTTCCACCCTATAAAAGCCGGTCAATTGCGTATGGAACTTCAGTTTGCTGAATCTCTCACCGAGACGGTAAACGTCATCCTGTATGCCGAATTCGACAATACCACAGAAATCAACAGTTTGAGAGAAGTCATTCTAGACTATTAGAAGCTATGGAAGACTCTTATCCCTCTTTGAACGGTAGAGAATCTTTGGAAATGGACTGGGGGGATACCGTGAAAGCAGAACCCCAAGACAAAGACGAAGAGGACAAGGTGGTCACGTCCAGATGGTCACAACAAGAACAACATTCAGTGTCTTGTTTTGCTAAACACCTGGCGGATAAAATTACGGAATTGACCAAGAAAGATTGCTATGGATGTCAAAACGATCACCCCAGTCAAATTCAACACGATAAATGTCTGATGATGAGCCAAGAACAAAAATTGGACGAGTATCTGGACGAAGCTTGGAGTCTCATCTCGGAAGAAGGAGTGTTGCATGAGTGGTATAAAGGCTTGCGTGATCATTCCTGCCTTCCATTGACTACTCTAGAGATCTATCGCATCGAAGCTCTCTTGGCCCAGAGTGAGGAGACGAAACTAAGAAACGGTTACTTGACAGAGATTTTCAAACAAAAAGTCAGAATTGAATTGATGACTTATCATAACCTGTGGAAAAATATAACAAAAAACAAAAAAAAATAAAAATAAAAACAATAAATGGATACCTGGGAACTTTATTACCTTTTGAACAACAGTTCGTACACTGCTTCTTGGAATCCTGTCGTGTGTGCTAAAGATGAACTAACTCAACGCAAACCTCAAGACCATGAAGCTTATGTCATCCACACGGACGACAGTCACCTCCCAGGAACCCACTGGGTAGCCGTCTACTCCCCTCAAGAGGACTGTGTAGAGTATTTTGATTCGTATGGATTACCCCCCTTTGGAAGACGACATCATTGACTTTATGAGAAGAAATGCCCAGACGACACGATACAATAATGTGAAATTACAAGCACAGATTCCATGGTGTGTGGACAATATTGTGTGCATTTTCTTCATCAACGCAGTCTTGGATATCCGTTAGAACATTTAGTGACTTATTTTGATAGTAACTCTTCTAGAAACGATGAAAAAGTAGATCGATGGTTTTGTGACCATTATGGTTATCTTTTGTCTTTAGCTAGGAAACGTAGTGTACATCAATGGCCTCATGACTTCCATCAATGGAAATCTCACATGATTTCACAACGTTGTCAACCTTGTCAAAAATAGTTTATTTGATGTTATTGTTAGTTGTTAGTTGTCTGTTGAATAAAAAATGTTGTGTTTTGAAAAAAAAATGTGTCGTTTGTTTTCAAAAAGCACTGCGAATATATGCACTTTGATTTCTCTCTATCCCTCACCATAACATTAGCTATCATAACGTTCCGACACTAAAACCGAGTAGGGATGTTTTCTATCGCGTCCGCCTTTGAACCATATAAAGCGGGTTGGTCTCCAGTCTGGCTATCCACTGTTGACTAGTCAACCTATGAACATGCCTTCCAGACTAGCCAAGCTGAACGAAGCTTATGTCAATTTACATCGTGTGAGGCTAAACGTGATACCGAAGCCTTTAGAGATAGAGAATGTCAGGATGTTATCAATAGCCCAAGACTGATAAAAGAGGTCTTCAGAGAGGAAATCAAGAAAGAACAAGAAGAATGGGCAGAGAAGTGCAGAATTACAGACTTAATAAGCAGACAGAACAGCAACAACAACAACAGGAGCAACAGCAGCAGCAGCAAGAACCAGACAGAGGTTTTGTCGACTGTCGTGTGGACACCAAGGAGTTCTCCTTCTCTTTCCGCAGAAGCAGGCCGTATCGCATAGGAAAGCCTGCCGCCAGACGGGGACGCAATCTTAGACAGTAAAAAAGATTGCCATCACTCCCCGTTAACACAAAACAGCCCTTTTCAGGGCTACCCCAATACTCTCGAAAAGACATACTAATTCAATTGCCAAAAAAATTTGTGTGTTTGTATGTTAAAAAAAATATAAGTGTGTCTATAAGCACTTCGCTTTTTTGTCAGTAAAAAAGAAATCACCCTTTGTTTCTCTGTTTTGTCGAATCGCGCATGTCTGTGTTTGTAAGTAAAAACAGTCAACATGAGTGTTTCTTTTAGGTCCGCGCATTTGATGTAATGGTAAGTTTTGGTGTAAGGGGATGTTTACCTTCACGTCCGTGCTTCAAGTATATAAAGCAACACGATCGTCAGTCTGGCTACCCATCGTTGACGTATCAACACTGAAGATGAGTAACAGAATTGTCAAGCTTTTAGAACTCCAAATGCACCTGGAATATGCCAGAGGCCTCCTGGATGAGCTGGCTATGGAGGCAATACAGGAGGAAGCCAGAATAAAAGAGGAGCAAGAGAAGAGGAAAAAGAAGAAAGAGAAAGAGTAAAGGATCCTGCCTCACCTCATGTTAAGTCGTGTGTGTGAGGCGAAACCCGAGGTAAGGACGCCTCCACAACCAGTACCAGCACGACAACCAACACCACAACCACTACCAGCACCATAACTTCATCACCCACATTTCTTGTATAGGAGAAGGAGGGAAGCCTTCACTATCCCAGAGACGGAAGATTGCGATAGTGAAGCAACTCAAGCCCCCTCTGCACTCTCAAGAAAAACACTGAATTGGGAGCGTGATTGGAGTAGCAGATGCGTGTGTGGTGCCCGCCTTGGGAGGTGCCAGCATTAACTAGGTGCAATTGGAGTTCAAGAAAAAACAGCCTTCTCAGGGCTAACCAGATCTCTAGAAAAGAGAGACTATTCAATTTGCCAATTTGTGTGAATGTAGAGTAGTGTGACTATAAACACTCACTCGTTTACTGATGTGTGTATGTGTGTGCGTGTGTGTGTGTATCTGTTTTGCGCTCGCGTCCGTTTGTGTGGATAGTAAGTATGATGTGGTTTATGGATTCGCGTCCGTTTTTGTGGATAGTAGATATGGTGTATTTTATGCATTCGCGTCCGTTTGTGTGGACGTTTGTGTGGATAGTATAGCGTGTGTTTGTGTGCGTTCGCGTCCGTTTGTGTGGATAGTAAGTATGGTGTTGTTTTTCTTCTCTTCCCGTTTCTGTGGATAGTAAGTATGGTTTGTTTTATGCATTCGCGTACGTTTGTGCGGATAGTAAGTATGGTGTGTTTTATACATTCACGTACGTTTGTGTGGATAGTAGATATGGTGTGTTTTATGCATTCGCGTACGTTTGTGTGGAGAGTATAGTGTGTGTTTGTGTGCGTTCGCGTCCGTTTGTGTGGATAGTAAGTATGGTGTTTTTCTTTTTTTCTTCTCTTCGCCTTTGTGTGGATAGTAAGTATGGTGTGCTTTATGCATTCGCATACGTTTGTGTGGATAGTAAGAATGGTGTGTTTTATGCATTCGCGTCCGTTTGTCTGGATAGTAGGTATGGTGTGTTTTATGCATTCGCGTCCGTTTGTGTAGATAGTAGGTATGGTGTGTTTTTTCTTCTCTTCCCTTTTGTGTGCATAGTAGGTATGGTGTGTTTTATGTATTCGCGTTTGTTTGTGTAGATATTAGGTATGGTGTGTTTTTCTTCTCTTCCCGTTTGTGTGGATAGCAGGTATGGTGTGTTTTATGCATTCGCGTACGTTTGTGTGGATAGTAGGTATGGTGTGTTTTATGCATTCGCATCCGTTTGTGTTGGATAATAGGTATGGTGTGTTTTATGCATTCACGTACGTTTGTGTGGATAGTAGGTATGGTGCGTTTTATGCATTCGCGTTTGTTTGTTTGGATAGTATATAATATGTGAAGTGAGTGTAAGGGATGTTTTACTTCACGTCCGTGCTTGAAGTATATAAAAGCATAGTGTTCGTCATTCGCGCCATTCTACACAGAATACAACATGGCGAGCAACATGGAGAGAATGATTAGATTGCAGGAGTTGATGGACACCTTAGGTAAGGTGGAGTTGATGCTAGTCCGAATGGATTTTGGGGTGTATAGTCCTCATAGACTAAGCGTGGAAATTAATAATTTAAAGAGAAGTAAGGACATATTAAATGAGATGATTAGAATTGAAAAAGACGAAAAGGGAGATATAGAAAACAAAAGGAGGATGAGGGAGTGGAATGAAAAGATAGAAAAGGAAGAAGAAAATGAAAAAAGGAAGAAGGAGGAGAAGGAGAAGGACAAGAGGAGGAGGAGGAAAAGAATGAGAAGATGACAAAAACTGTAGGACAGAAAATATGAAGTTGGTGGAGGAAAAGAAGAACTTAGAAGAAGACAAAGAAGAAAACCAAAGGCCCTTTTCAGGGCCACTTTCATATGCCTCGAAAAGGTATTTATTCTTTCTTGCCTATATATGTGCTATCTATGTGTTGTCTATGTCTCTGTCTCTGCATTGTATTTGTCCCTCCCTAGAGTGGTAGCTGGGCTTATTCAGGTCAGCCACTTGCTACATTATTGCAAGTGACCAGTACCATGACATCATCCCACCTGTTCCATTCCTATTGTTCCTATACAAAATTCCTATTGACCCTATACAGGCCCAGTGTGTGCCTTTTTTCGGAAAAATCTGTGCCCCATACAGGCCCAGGCTGTTTTTCCTTCTTTGGCCTCATATGCCCCTTATCGCCCCACTATACTACTGATGATGTGTGAACCCCTGTCCTTATGATGTTTTGGTTATCGTTATCTAGGAGAAGACCGACCTCGGTGTTAATGCCTGGATCAATTAAACAATAAAATAAAATATGAAATTAATAAATGAAATAACACACACGGGAGTAGATATATAGAACAGAACAACACGAGCCCCCATGTTTAAAATATAACAATTTAATCAATTACATAAACGAAAATGGAATTGAACATGACCTTCGAACGATTCATTTTACAAAAATGTATGCGAAATTCAATTTCCCGTTCTGTTATACTGTTAGAACAAATTTCATCATGTAATCCAGTAATTGAAATCAAATTGCCGGAATGTCACCATCACCTGGTTGCCTCCGGTCTTTTCAAAATCACTGTTGGTGATAGACTGACGCTGTCGTATTTCGTTTCCTTCCTTCCTCCACCTCCTCCTCCTCCTCCTCCTCCTCTCTCTCTCTCTCTCTCTCTCTCTCTCTCTCTCTCTCTCTCTCTCTCTCTCTCTCTCTCTCTCTCTCTCTCTCTCTAGCCTCTTCGGGTCATCAACCGAGTTGGTTGGAGACTGTGCTCTTTTCCAGTGTACAGTACAAGTATGGAGCTATCTTCCTTCAATAAAATATAATACCCAACTTAAATACATGTCAGGCTTTTCCCTTCTGGGACCAAACAATATTCCCACTCCTTTTACGTCAGATCGTCTTGTTGTGATTCAACATAACTAAGCTAATGCACACTCACAACCCTATTACCATAAATTAATGTCTTTTACAGCTGCTTCTCGCATTCCTACTGGAACATGAAATAATTAGACCTATTAGATAAGCCATCACACCCTGCTGCGGTTATAAATTACTAGATGCACTATGTCAGTCGACACACGTTCCTAATCCTAACACCATCTCGCTAGAAACGAATTCACAGCTTAATGACACAAACGAATTAATGGACTTCACTCCTTGTCCTAACTATGTTACTTTGCTAATTAGAGATTCACTGACATATATTTCCAGACATAGAAAAATCAATTCTCAGCATATGTGATACAAGTAATTAAAAACAGATAAGTCTTTAGGATAAACGATCCTATATCATTCACGACAAATAAATTCTCACAATATGTATCAAGGTAATGCATGAAATTCCTACAATACATAATTTCTATTTCAAGACAGATGAATGTACGATTATTTTCTGAACTCTGGGAAAGTGAAGCATGAATTTAAAAAGAATAATTTTAACAAATAATTACAAACTTACATCAATGAAAATATTGCATGAAATTGAGACTAACTTTGTGCTTTATTGAGACACTCTCTTACTATGCAGCGAATTTTTTTTTTCGTGTCCTCGTCTATTCTGACACACGTCAATGGACAATCTAACGAGAAATACTTGTTATTTCCTAGAGTTAAATTGGTGTTTCTTAAGTGATATCTAAAGTACTTTTTTCTTATACACATCACAGTGGCTGTAGTGGCTCGGTGTTTAATATATTGAGCATACTGTTGGGGTTTCCAGTAGTACCATCACATTTACCATAATTGGCTAGTGGTGTGACATTGTGTAATGCACTTTATTATATTTACCTCATCATATGATAACCTTGAACATGATGATGTGCCAAAAAATAGCAAATCTGGACAAGCAGATATGATGTGTATATGATATTAATGAGCTAAGCAAACAAACTGCTACATTGGCTCCATAGTGTATGGATATGTCCACATATTATTAAAATGAAAATTACTATGCATAGCTTAGAAAATTGCAAAATTTATTTTAATTAACTTAATCTTTTCATAAAAGTGTGTATAGTTGTTTTTTTATGGCTTTTTTGGTGCATTGTCTAACAATAATATTGTCATTTAGGTACTTATCTCTTATTCTTACTTTGCCAGTTAAACTTCAATCATAGTCACTCAGAGTGTGAATGTAAATAAGCAATTATTGTTAGGAATTTAGGAACAATTTCTTATTGTTATAGTCATTTTTATTATTACTAACAGAAAAATAGTTGTTAAATACTGGTACTTTCAATGCACAGTTTTTCAACAGTTTTATTGAAATGATTTCGGCAAAATTTGACCAGTTCTGGGATACACCAGTTGCATGATATACGTTTGACAAGAAATAAAAAATATATCATCTATAAAATATGTATGGCATATATCACTCCATAGATTATGTCTCTAATATTTCTGATTCATTGTCGCGTCGTATGTTTCCTTTACATACACACTTACACTTAATAACAACGTTACAACCATCATAATTTCGATATCGTAAATCATTTTCATTTATGATTGATTTTTAACAGACAATTTGTAAAAATTTGTGGGGTTTTTTGGCAAATTTGTTCATCTTACTAGGCTATGCCATCAAAATTGGAAACGAGAGGATTTTGAGAGCATGTTCCTAATTCTGCTGTGCAAGCAGTGTATATTTGAGAGTAACATTTTTTTTTAAAATAGATAATTTGCTACATATATTATTGAGAGCATATATAAATGACCTAGTTGGACTTAATCGGTTTCACACATGTGCACGCTGTTCAGAAAATTTACATAGAATCCTCTCTACATTTTATAACGCATTATGCAAACAGATCTAAAGTACATTTGTTACGTAACTACCTATAGTGAAAATTTCAGAATTTAGAAGCACATGTGACACGTGACATATTTGAAATCTTGAACAGAATTGCTAACCATTTCACCATATTATTATTGCATTGATAATCCTAAAAGAAGGCACTAGTACTTACGAAGAGTAAATAACAAAATGTATTCTTTACTACATAATCTAGTTAATAACTATTGGCTACAGAAATGCAAAATCAGATGCGTATTATATATCTAAATACAGTGTGACCCCCTAAAATATGTTGGTTGGGATCCATAGAACCCGACCGTGTTGTAGACCAAACCATGCTATAACCAACCAAGTCAGTTTGATGAAGAAATTGATGCATGTACCCCAAAAAATGGTTGGGAAAATAAAAGTGGGTACGAAAATACGTATTTTTGATCAAATGTAGACAAACTAGTCTGAAATACACTTGTATATTGACAACTTACATTTGTGCAGTACAATCCATAATGCATTTAGTTCTGTACATGTATATGAAACATCCATGACTCCAGTGTAGTCAACATGTTAAAAAATTTATGTATCAGTCACATCCCGTTAGAAAACACACACACACACACACACACACACACACACCACAGTGAGTTTCGTTGCTGGAAAGATTGCTGGTGGCTATTTATAGTGCAGATGCGAAAGAGGCAGCCTTGGAGGCTACATGATGCGGATACGTGTGTCGACTCGTCTGCGAACTGTGCCACAAATCGGCAAAAACAAACAAACTGGAATGCTGGTAGGTTTGTCTTTGTGTCTGCTGTATGGACTGGACCTATCAGGCTGTCGAATACATCCCAAGCAGATTTTGTTGTATGCGTGGACAGCCAATAGAAAAATCGATTTGTCCAGCCAAAAACAAAACCAGTGATGTGGCCAAGCACAAGTTCGACCTTGTTTTCTATTACTGTCAATCAATTCGGTTTCCCGAGCAAGCATACACGGTTGCACCAAGTGGACTCCAAAAGTGTTAACCTTAACCGGACTTTTACTAATAGGATTACTGATCTTCTGAGCTGATTTCAAATAAAATTATGTGCTATTCTTTATTGGAAAAACATTACTTTCAAAAATACATATACAATTCCTTAATGTCAAAGTATAACAATATTAAAAAAAAGTTATTTTCCTTTCAACTAAAACTACTTTTAACAAACATGTAACATATTTCCTCGAATGGGAGGGTGGTTATGGTAAATGACAGTATGTTTAATTAACTTTTTTGTTTCGATTGGGGGAAGTGGGGAAAATATTATATCCGCTAGTCCAAGAATATAAATGGAATAAAGATATGAACATATATACCCACAAATATAAAATAAAGACTAATGTCATAGGCATGAAAATCGCAGTCGATAAGTGTGCTAATGTAAAACAATTTACATTTCACCATTTGAATTTGTTGAATCAGGTAAATGAAAAACCTGAATTTGAATTATATTCACAGGACAGTTCGGATGGGTGGGGGTAATTGGTGTTAAAGTGCTGCTCATTCGTGGCTATTAATTAAACTTTATATATCTGCACATGAAATTAAAACAAAATTACAATATTTTACATGCCGAGAGGTGGAAATGGGCAGACTGAATATCTTATCTTAAAAAAAATAACGGATTCACATTACACTATTGGTAAGGGGTGTAAAATGGTATCATTTAGCCACGTTTGAGTTCGTTTAATTACTTGAACATAACAGGTAGTTGGAAGATATTGCCATAGTTGCTCTCAGCCTAGTCAATATGTTGATAAAGACATTTATTTCATGTAAAAACGTACAAATGTTATAATAATTTAATTCCGTCTACGCAGTAAGCAAATACGAAATCGTTGACAAATGAAATAATTTTGTCATAAATGACACTGTCCACTCTACACCGTTGATTCAACATGAACATTTTATACATGCAATTAATACTTAGTTTTTATTATTTGATACATGGGCTATAAAAATTTAATTTTATTTTCATACTCTATAAACAAACATGTGCTCGAAACGTCTTTCCTAGTACAAACGACAACCAGATCGCACTCTTGGCACTTTATTCAAATATCAGCAAAGGGAGTAACAAACGTAAACCTGTCTGCCAAAATTTTGAAATAACAGATGGAATCAGATCAGAATTATTAGTTCCGGTTCAGTACGAATGTATTCCCAATCTATTTGTAGAGCATTATTTTCATGTCTCCTTCTCATGGTGATACAAGAATTAGATTTAGGCATTCTTGTTATAGATTTAAAGGTAACTGCTTATTCTTTAGAATATGAACTTACGATGTGGTTGTCTGTGTGTGCTTCGGCAACAGTGCACAGTGATTAAATAAGGCCTTGGTGCTGATCCGGAAGTGAAATCTGTGTTCCATTGCACGTTGGTTTGTTGACAGTCAAGCCTTTCAAAAAAATGCCGATGAACCTTTGACAAGAACTTCCCCGTGAAGTCATCTTTGAATGTATTTTAGATTAACATATGATTTGTATTGATTGTCACATAGTGGAAAGTTCAGTACTGAGAAACAAATGTAGAGAATATATAGTAAAATTAATTGTGTTCTATGGCCTATCAGTGCAGTATTTGAGTAAAGTTTAATCGTTGGTATAAAATCTTTATTACTAATGATAGACACATGAAATTTTAATATGTTATGTATATTGACTTTGAAAATATAAGAATAAAATTAAAAATAAAAAATTATTTTTTATTTTAAAAATTTAAAAATTTAAATGAAATTTTAAAAAATATTAAAAAATTGAATTTTTCCCCCCAAAATGCACATACATAGACTGGAACGCTGCATTATCGCGGTACTTAATGTTCTTACTGGTACATATTAAAACTGTTTTGCTATTGTTGCTTACTTATAATTTGTAAAGATTGAATGACTTTCCCTCTTTCTATTCCTATAAAAAAAAATTGTCAAGCGAAGCACTCAAATGTAAATAAAACAGCATACGGTGGCTGACCCAGATTAACGTACCCTGGGTGAACAACTCTATATTATCGCGGTATTTGATCAACTTACGTACGGTAGTACGCACGTATTGTAATAAAAATAAAATACGACTTGCCTATGAGAAGATATGTCCACGCTTGTACTGGTTTACTATTTCTACAAGAAAGGAAAGGATCCAATGATAAAATCCAACACACAAATGTAATTCAAGTGTAAATCCACGCAGAATCCATGAATAACAACATTACAAATTAAAAGCTACTATTATTGAACTTGACACGAATTTTAAATGCAATGTGATCAAAGAAATGTAAATATATAACTACTATTATTAATATTAATATTATTATTATTAAAATATTACTGATTTAAAGAAAGCTTAACTGTTATTAAATTCTTATTTACGTTGGAGAAGTATGATCATTAGCAACATTTTGTAAATTTTGGTCCATATTTGCTGCCATGAAATGAAATTGCAACCTTGACCTTGTAAGGACTTGTATGTCACCATCAGTATATGACTTATAATCATCAAACATCAGACGATACACTGAATATATTTCGTAATCAAAGCTGATGCAGTATAGCATGTTCGACTGGAGTTTTTTATATGAAGATCAACTTTGCACGAACTTTACAAAAACGTGATCTTCATTCTTTTTCATCGTAAACTTATAAGAAATGTTGACATTTTAGAGGAAATTGTGCTGTAAGATATTTGTGTCCTTACTGGCTACAGCTTTACATCTGTAAACAACCGCTAGACTGCGTGTGTCCAAAATTAATCGGAAAATCCCGTTTGCCGCGATAATATAGAGCCCGCGATAATACAGCGTTGGAGTATAATATTTATTGGGAATGATATTAAATGGTATCAGCATGTATATACTCCTACACCATATACAAGCTCCAATGATGGATATTTGTCAAATTTTGTCAGTAAAAATATCTTTGTAAGTCAAAATGAGACCTTCATTTAAAATACATGAAGATAAAATTCAATTTTGTATTGTGCCTTTAGGTCATTGAAACTATTTATTAGGGGTCCAAACAGTTAATTTATATGTTTATAATGGGGTGACTTCCTGAGTAACACATATCTACTTGTATAGCTATCTGTAATTGTTTATAAACATAGTTATAGGGTATTTAGTGAGAGGACAGAGATGAAAACTTTATACTAGAACCTGCTCAAGTTCTCTACAAAATTATATTTAGCTGTCAGAGAATGAAATACAGGTCAAAGGGATAAAATATACTTTCCCCAGGTATATTTACCCTTGCATGTAAGAAAACAGCAAAATGATGTAAGTTGAACACAAAATGCATTCCATTTTATTGTTCAGTTTCGTTAAGATATTAATTGATGTAGTGCAGCATTGTGGCCTAGATGATATTATGGGAATTCTAATGATCCATTTTGCTTTATGCATTATTAATTACTAATAATATTTGTTAACTGACACTCTAAAGATTAGATAAGAAATATTCAAACAGATTATTTGAATTTAACTTTGTACAACTGATCTTAACATGGTTACATATCTGACATGAACAAATATGCATATATTTTAGAATGTTTGGGATCAAAAGTTGACATTCAGTACATCATATAGGCTGACATTGTACCTATAGTGAATCTGTAAGGCTCAGTTCTGGCTGTGTGCACTTCAAATATCCCAAGATGTTATTTTCATCATGAATATGCCTCTGTATGGTAACATATTTCAATTTAGTACTTTGACAGAGTGCGGTATTGTAGCATCAGCTGATATCTGATTCCACTGAATCATTGAGCTTAATAACTGGTAACCAACACTCTTAAAAATACACTAAAAATGTTCAAACAGATCATTTGAATTATGTTTGCACATGGGATTTTAACAAGTACATTGCATATGTCCCACACATGCAAATGTCCATCCTTGTTTACAAGTTTTGGGGATCAGAATTTCACATTTGGTTGATGTTATAGGATCTATTGGTACCTATAGTTGATCTGTGTGGCCACATTTGGCTGTATTCACTTGCAATATCCAAAATTGTTATTTTCCTCATGAATAAGATTGCTTATAGTAATAAATTTTAATTTGGTACATTGTCATTTGACTTTCCTGTATATTGGTATGTACTAATGTTTGCACCAATGATCAAACCTCACCATTCCAACATTGCCTTAAACTGTATGATACATTCTCTACCTGATTAGTTATTTAACCTGTAAATGGCTAAATATGCTTCTAGAAACCTCATCTATTTTTAGGATGCATTTATCACTTTAATACATGCCCATTGCTTCACATCTCTGAGTGTCACTCTGTCAAGTTTACTATTTTTTCCCATGTTTGCAACCTGAATGTTATTTTGAAATCACCATATCTAACACATTTTAACTTCATTTGCCTACATCTTACTGTTTTCTGGAATTAAGTGAAACATGTTATATCTTTTCAGGTCTAGCCTGGTATCTAGAACAAAGTGTTAGAGTTGGATCAGTTTGGAAGCTCTCCAGTAGTCCGGTGGTGATAGCAAGGTCTCATAAGGACATGTGCAGTGTACTGCTATAAGTGACCAAGATTAGTTCATATCAGCACACTGATATACAGCACCTCAAAGACATGGCTTAGATCTTCATGAGAGAGATTCGCACCATTGTTCAGTAAGGTGGAACCTACCTGAAACTGTATTGTCGATTTTTGTAGTTATCGACATTGAAATGGAATGCATTTTTGCTATAAAACATGGTAGTGGTCCCATCAAAACTTTAAATTTGAGTGCGCTATTAGTTATACAAACAACTACCTAAGTACCTGACACAATAAATGTGGAACATAGCACCTGTCATTGTTTCTTTAGTGTGTACACCTATATGCATCTGGATAGGCATATTGCAATTTGCTGCCAAAATCACTGTGAGCTATCATACTTCAGTTATCAGTTGTACAGACCCAAACTACCATTTGTTTTAAATATCATAAATTAATCAACTTTGCTGCCTTAAATTTGTCAAATGGAATGTTATAACTTGTATGAAAATTTAATTTTTCAATAAAATTTAGTTTTTAAAATTTAAACGTTTATTTAAATTTCCAGTAAAATTTAATATATCAATATTTTTAAATCTCAAACATATGTTCAGACAGGCCTTGTCATGTATTACAATTAGGTTTCTACTGCATTGAAAAATTCCTATAATTAAGGAAGATATAGCAAATTTAGTTTTGATTTCTCAAGAACACTTGCACCACAACTTGCACCCTGTGGAACACCAGCACTACACACTTTCTGACAGCTGTCACATGTCTTGTTTGCAAGGAAATTCCAAAAGACTTCATGTATAAAGTTGAAATAAGTGTGGCATGCAAATATAAAAGTTTGACTAAAATTAACCATACAAATTGGGCCTGTCAGGCATCAGGTCACAATTAATAGTTCCGGTTCAGTACCCACGAATGTAGTCCCAGTCTATTTGTAGAGCATTTTTTCCTGTCTCCGTTTGGTGGTGATACAAGAGTTAGATTTAGGCATTCTTGGCATGGATTTAAAGGCAATTGTTTATTCTTTAGAATATGAGCTTATGGTGTGGTTGTCTGTCTGTGTTTCGGCGACAGTGTACAGTAAGTAATAAGGTCTTGTTGATGATCTGGAAGTGAAATCTGTGTTCCATTGCACGTTGGTTTGTTGACAGTCAAGCCTTTCAAAAAAATGCCGGTGAACCTTTGACAAGAACTTCCCCGTGAAGTCATCTTTGAAGGTATTTTAGATTAACATATGATTTGTATTGATTGTCACACAGTGGAAAGTTCAGTACTGAGAAACAAATGTAGAGAATATATAGTAAAATAAATTGTGTTCTATGGCCATAAGAATGTATTAGTGTGGTTCCCTGATTAATTTGCTACATGCTTTGCACTCGCAGAGAAATTACGAAGCAGGCAACAGACTAAGTATGCACATAGTAGACGGGAACCAGGCTAGTATTAGATTTGTTTCTGGCATCCATAGACTGGAACCCTATCAATCTTCTAAATAATTAAGTGGTTGCAATATTAAGCCAGGAACCAGGCTAAAGGCATCCTATGGATTTCTTTTGGGTTGCTTATATTCATATAATTGAGGAGTACGCCCTTGTTGGGCTGTCAGTTTCATCTCACCGGGTTTACATGTAACTGAATAACTTACAGGTTTCTTTGATGAATATTAACTGCTGAGTATGTACAGTACTCTGTAAATTATACCCAGTTTGTAACAATAGCACAATTAAATTTTTGAAACACGTTTATTATTGTTGTTGTTGTTGTTGTTGCTATTATTATTATTATTATTATTATTATATCGTGTATGTATGTGTGTGTGTTTTTGTGAGAGTGTGTGCAGAGACGGGTGGGTGCATAAATAAACAGAGACAGAGAGAGAGAGAGAGAGAGAGAGAGAGAGAGAGAGAGAAATGTTTATGTATGAGAGAATCATTGTGTTATATTAGTCATTTCAGAACTATGTGTTTCTAAAAATGTGCAGAGAGTGACAGATGCAGACAGAAAATATTCTGAGAGTGAAATAACGAAAGCTCTAAACTGATATTTCATCTTTGTATCCAGGTTTGTGCATTTGTGGAAAGAGAGATAGAGATGGTAAGTCAGAAAGGCCAAAAGAATGAAAACTCAATATTTTAAGAAATAAGAGCTTTTCTGTACTTGAGTGGTTGAGTGAAAATGTGATTTTATAATTTCATATTTGTGAGTGTGAAAATACAGAAGATAGAACAGAGAAATGACCATCAAAATAAGCACATGTGAAATATATATATATATATATATATATATATATATGTGTGTGTGTGTGTGTGTGTGTGTACAGAGAGTAGCAGCAAAGTAGGCGTTTTTCCCGTTTTTAACATTTTGGTTCCCTAATGACAAGTCATAGTCTATATCTACCGTGACTTGGCAAGCGAGCAATATGCAATGTGCAGCCACATGAAGCTCTATATGGTACCACTGATACTGTACAGGCAACATGCAATGAATTATTAAACAGCTGCAGTTTCAAGCAATAATCAGATTGTAACTATACTGCACATATTCTATAGCATAGAATCTGTACTGGCAAAAAAGATATAGTTGATAACATATTTTATATTAAAGAAATGCTGCGGTGGTTATATACACAATGCTGTCAAATACTTGGGCGAAACAAGAAATATCGAGGAAATTTACCAACGCTCCAAGACATTTGATGTTATTGGATACAAGCGTACAAAGTCTTGTCGCATTCGAGCTGGTGTGATGCTTGGTGATAGATTATTTTGAGCTCATTTGGGCCGATACTAAGTTGAAATTTATTTTATTCCATTTTGCAGACTAATTTGATGATTAGAAAAAGCAGCAGAGAGGGTGAATCCTACAACTTTGTAGAGACCTTATTTTTGAAAATTAAGGGTTCCCTGAAAAAAATAAGTTTTTGTTTTAATAATGAAAACTTCTTTAATTGACCAGATTTTTTCACAATTTGGTCACGTGCGTATGTCATTCACCCTCTCTGCTGCTATAAATTAAACAGCCAGTAGAGATATTATCAATAATGAGTATCGGAGAACCACACTCAGCTAAATTAGCTCGAGAGCGATTAGAGGCAATTAAAAAATATCTACCCGTTCGTGATTCTGTTAAGCAACAACTACAATCGCGTCTGGAATCTCAAGTTGAATTTGAAGAGGATACAAAAAAATTATTTAAACCTATCACTGAGACCACTAAAGGTATTCAACCTGTGTTAGAGAAAACCGCTAAAGTAACTGGAAAAATAGCAGAAGGAACCGAAAAAATAGCAAGAAGAACAAAAAAGACAAAAGAAATTTTACGTGAACTTCCAGCTGAAATAGCTGCTGCGATGCCAATCCCGGAAATACTTGAGGATGAATATCAACTTGAAGATGATGAAGAAGAATATGATGAAGCAGAAGGTGCTGAAGCACTATATCCTGAACGAAAGAGTCGTATAATAAGTACTGATGAATTGATGAATAAATTTGAAGAAAAAACTATTAAATCAATTAAAAAATTGAATCTATATCTACTAGCTGAGTTTGCTGTGGATGGTTTTAGTCAAAGAGATAAATTAATGAAACCTGAACACGCAAAAGATATTAAAAACAGTAATCAATGGAGAAAATATTTATATCGCATACGTATGAATGTTGAAAAAGCTAGAGCTGATGATCCATTATATCGGAATTATATTAGTGAAATTAATGATTTAATTAAATCAAGAAAAGAGAAGGAGGAAGAACAAAAGAAACAAAAACGACAACAAAAACCTCCAAAACAAAAAACACCAAAATCATTTCGTGATTACGCAGAATTACCACCATCACCACAAATCAGATTACCGTCATCACAACAACCAAGTGAAGAGGAAGAAGAAGTATTTCAAGACGCTCCCGGAGCAACTGGAAGTGGTCTAGGAAGTGGTCTTATTACTTGCCCCAATAACGTTCTCGCTGATGTCGATCGATTAGAAATTCTCATCGGAGGAAAACGAGCTGGTAATAATTCCCCAGAAATCATTAATGAAGTAGCTGATATTTGCAAACGATTATTTAGTGGCGGTATCATGGATATTAATGTATATCGGTCTCTTATTAATGAAATCGCCGACGATTATTATAGTGACTAAGTATGTAATTAGTGATAAAATCACTTAATAATAAAATGATCATACACAATACTCGTGGACCTACCATGGTCAGGGTAATAAACTCTCGATTACCTGTATACAAAACGACCTACGGAGATGGATTAGGTGATGTTATTCAGGGTCTGTTTAGAAGGATAGCCCCAAAAACAATACCGATTGCAAAGCAACTAGGAATGAAAGCTATTGATGTTGTTCGTGAAAAAGGTATAGGCGCTGTTGGTAATCTCGCTAGCAAAGCATTCTCAGCAATTAAAGATAGACTATCACGATTAATACGCAGACCGACCCGACCTGTGAAATTACCTAGCACTGAAGTGATGCCAGCAAATGTCAGTAAAATAATAAATCAAGCAGCTAATCAAAAACTAGCGGAGTTAGCTGATATCCCGATGTCGGAAAAGAAAAAAATATAACCGCTAGTCTGATAGCAGGAAGTGGTCTTCGAGTTAGACGAAGACGATAATAATAAAGATGTTTAAGCGCATATCTGACCCCGCGTTTGACATGGATGCACCAGTTCTCAAAGATGAGTCTGTGCGCGATTATCAGTATTATTCTTATGACGCCCGAATTCCAAATCAACGTGGAAGAATTGAACTACAGGTTCAAGATACAAGTAGATATTTTCTACCTGCTGAGGCTTTTATTGAAGTAGAAGGTGAAATTTTAAATAACGCTGTTCCTGCAGCACCAGTAGCATATGGAGCTGATGTTAGTGTCGGCTTTGTTAATAATGGTATTATGGCGTTATTTGACAGCGCTACGTACATGATCGATGGAAAAAATATTGAATCAATTCAGAAAGACGTCGACGTTGCCACAACAATACTTGGTCTTGCAAGATACAGCGATGATTATTCGAGATCAGCTGGTCCATCAATGATGTTTGTAAAAGATACTTCTAATTCTCCAGAGTACCAACAATATGAAATAGGACGACCAAGAAATAATGCTAGAAACGCCGATGCGGATGTAGAGAATATGATTATTAATGTAGATCCAGATTTCAACTTAGGATTTAGATCACGTCGAGCAATGTTGCGTGGTGGAAGAAGAGCATTTTCATGCGCAATTCCACTGTCACATATTTTTGGATTCTGTAGAAATGTTAGAAAAGTCATTTTCGGAGCCAAACACACAGTTGTACTAGTACGAAAAGGCGATGATAATGATGCAATCTGGCGACTCCCCGGTACTGATCCTGGTATAGTAATACTAACAAAACTTTCCCTGTGGATGCCAGTGATGACTCCGTCAATATCCGAAGATGACCGGTTGTTATCTTTCATGAGTCAAGGCGGTAAATCAACTTTGTCATGGTTAACAATGACTACTGATGCTATTCAGAGTGCAATTGATGGTTTATTTACATGGCAGATAGCTTCTCAGCAAGGTGTTTCTGCACCAAGACATATATTTATTGCGTTTCAAAATATTGCACGAATAAACGATCAAAATTTTAGTATTATGATATTTGACAATCTTGGTGTTTCTGAGGTTTCATTAAGGATAAATGGACATCAAGAACCATCCGAAGATATATTACTGAATTTCGATCAAAACCATGTAGCACGTGCATATCATCGATTAATGTCGTTCATGGGTCGTGATCAAAATATTGATACTGGTTTACAAATATCGCAGCTAGATTTTACATTGCTGTATCCGATTTATTACTTTTCGCTAGAACATTTAGATTTAACCAGACAATCTGTTGTAGATATTCATTTTCGAGCTCGTGTGATTCGAGGAGTTATTGCTAATTACAGAGCAATTGCTGTTATACTCAGCGATAAATCAATGTTACTCGAAGGTGTTGGTGGACGAATAAGAGTTATTGATGCTCCAGTAGAAAATATGTAAAATATTTTCTAAACATGTAATTAGATCGTTCATAATATTAATAATGTCATATCATCACGTTAGTGTGAGTCTGACTCCTGGTCAGATTAAAAGACTGCAATCAGGATCAAAAAATAATTGTGGAATAAAAATATCGCTAAAACGAGAACAAATGACCGGTGCAAATAAACTATCGTTGACCGAGCGTCAGTTTAAAAACTTCAACGACGCTAAAAAATCAAATAAAGGCGTCAAACTTAATCTTTCTGCGGGCGCCATCAAAAACATTGCTAAAACGGGTGGTATATTTCCACTTCTTGCAGCTATACCAGCATTAATAGCAGCTGCAGCACCAGCTGTTGCAAAGGCAGCTGCGCTAGGTGCTGTTGGAACAGCTGCTGGAATGGTGTTAAAGAAAGCAACCGGAAAAGGAATCAAAAAAAAAGGAAAGGGTCTAAGATTGCCAGGGACTCCACACTGGTACGGAAAAGGCATAAGATTACCAGGGACAGTTTACTAATAACACCCATGTCCAATTTTGATTTACTTAATGCTGCTAAGCAATTAAAAATAAAAAATTTCAGAGGTGTTTTTATGCGCGATCAATTACCTACCGTTGCAATGCAACATGAAACCGGTATTATTAATCTCGATAAAAATTCTGGCTCAGGCACGCACTGGGTAGGATATGCAATTGATCCACGTGGAATTATTTATTTCGATTCGTATGGATTAGCACCACCAAAAGAATTTCTTCATTATGTCAGTAATAATACTGCTCCAATCTGGTATTCAACGCTACCAACACAAAAAATAACTGATCCTCCAATATGCGGTCGTGAAACCCTCGCTATGCTTGATGCTGTATCAAAATTAACAGCACCGCCTCATAAAGTCGTACACGCGTTCACTACGCTACGTCATAACACTTAAACTGATATCAGTAAATATAATGGTAGATATTTACGGAAGATCCTCAGGTAGAACTCAGAAGGTCGATTTATCTAAATATGCAACCATTGATCAGCTCAGAAATGAAATCGATGATTTATTAAATATCACGAGTGTGGATCAAAATGAAGTCGTCGTTTTTCAGGACAAACAAGGACGATTAAAAACGAGTAATATACAACTACTAGATGTTCTTGTACGAATTCCAAATGCGGTTGTTAATAATGTCGTTACTTTCACTGATCAAGGTAAAATACAGGATTCCGGTAAGTCGGTTAACGACTACGTTAAGAAAACTGGTGATGTATTTACCGGTGACGTTATTATGTCAGGAAGAAAAATTACATATCTTGGAGATCCAATCGCAGATGCAGACGCAGCAACAAAAAAATACGTCGATGATCAAGAATCCAAATACGTGTCAGTGCGCGGTGGTACAATGCGTGCATTTCTCGACATGAATAATAATGGTATTAATAATCTCAGAACACCAGAAACAGATTTCGACGCCGCAACGAAGAAATACGTCGACGATAAGGAAATTCCAATAACTACTTCATTAACGACTATCAATGATGGAATTGCTTCATTTAGAACTGAATATTTTAATCATGTACAAACATTTCTAAATTTTCGTAGAAATATAAACAGATCTATTAACGAATTTTTTGGAACTCCACCTACTGTTATTATTAATCTCGCTGACATTAACGCAAGACTCAACGATATCATTAGTGGTATTCCTAATATTATTCAAAAAACTAATCTCGTTAAAATTCCTCACAAGCAGATCATTAATATCGTGTACACAGTCGCATCAGGAAAGGCAACATGGTCGCAGGAAAATAACACTTTTAAACACACTGCAGAGGTTACTGGTGTATACAGATTATCTGTATTTAGTAGTGCAAAATTCAGTATATTTACCACATTTCCATGGCGTCATTCAACCGATGATTTTCTGGAATTGTGTCTATAGTGTTAAACAAAGATACTGAAGAAACGTTTATGCTGATAGCGGATGATAAAAAGTTAACCACAGCAGATTATTGGTGGTGTATTGAGTTTGTAGCTGAAACTCCCGAATTAGTTACTTAAATAAGTATAATGAATCAAGAATCATTTATCGACGTTCAACGTCACAGATACACTCAAGTATGTGAGTGTCAAACTAAACTAAAAAATATCATCGACGATTACACGATAAAGGTAAAAAAATATCGTCGTCGTATGGTCGTTATTGATATAATGGTATACTCGGTTTCTGCTGTTATTGCTGGAAGTGGATTATTATTATCAACGATAGCGATGACAGCGCCTGCAGTTGTAACGATTATAGTTTCAACGGCAACAACATGCGCAGGTATTTTCAGTATTATCGCTAAGAAAATATCTACGTGTACGAATAATAAACTAAACGAGTATATAATGAAATTACACACAGCAACAGCCGCATACACTAAATTATGCTCGTATATTTCAGCGTATCTCGGTGATGGTAAAATATCCGATGAGGAGTTCATAACGATAATGAAAACCTACGATGAAGCATTCATAATCGCTAATGATAATAACGGAAAGATGGAGAATTAAATAATAACGATAATAATAATGTCAGAGTCGCAATTACTTCAGCAGATCGTGGCTAATACAACGCCGTCAAAAACTACTATGATATCATTAAGTTCAACCAATCCTGAATTTAGCGTTAATTTTCCGACTGCAATTCCAGCAAAGAAATAGCATTAGCGCAATTACGAGTTTATTATAGTTGGCCTAATATTAGATCAAAACCGTTTGGTGGACAACAACCAAATAATTCACTGGTATTTGCGAATAAAAATAAACCGGATGGAACACCTGACTGGCAGGTTGTTGGAATTTCAACGGGTAATTATCAAATAGAACAGATTAATGATGAGTTCCAACGCAGAATTAAATCTATCACAGGGAAAGAATCTAAAATAGCGATTACTGTTTATGAACCAACACTATCAGCGGTTATTGAAATAAATTCCCCTGATTACTCCGTAGATATTTATCAAAGTTCGATCAGGTCAGTGTTAGGATGGCCTGATGTCGCACCTGTTTATAATGGAGTTTTAGAACCAAAACTAGAAGAATTTAAAACGAGTGAAGAAAAATTCATTAAAGATCCAGAATATCGAAAAAACCAACCATGGAGTAATACAAGATTTGGATTTCCAAACGAAGATAGATATTATTTTACCGATTTTGACGGTAAAAGAATCCCCGGGTTGAATAAAGCATTATTTATTGTTAACACAGACATCAGGACGAAGATTAGTAACTATACTGTTGATGTAAGATTTATTAAACATTTTTTAGATACTCTTAAACACGAATACGATAAAATATTTAATGATTTAAGAAATTTACTTATTTCATTATCTCAACATTATAATGAAAGTGTAAAGCATCAAATAATCGAGTCAATAAAACATTTAAATGGTATCTTATTCGATTTATACATCGTTAATCGAAGTATTATAAACACTGCGACTAAATTCGATGGAAATCGTTACACAAATCCAGAATCTAAACAAGTATTTCTTGATCATTATAAAATAACAGAAAAAAATTTACAAACATTTGTTATACCAGATTTAAATAACGCTGAAATGAAGAAATCATTAAATGATCTTATTGAAGAATATTATCCGGGAGTAATTGAATCGTAAAAAAAAATAGCCCCACCACCGGTTATATTAAAACACAATAACAACCCCTTTGGTGCCGGTAGACATATATCACCGGGCATTGTAAACATAACAACAACAATTGCAGTCAATCTGGTATGTGATGTTATTGAAGGTACCTATCAGGTAGATCTTTCTAAATCTAACCACCGCAGTGGCACTGCGGAGCAAGGGTACATATTATTCAGTTTTAGCCCGATTGCCCCCCCAGGCTGGTTAATTGTGGCAGAACCAATTAATCCCGTTTACCTGCGAGTTCATAATCCATTTCTGACAAGAATAAATTTCAAACTCACTGACCAGGCAGGAAACATTCTGGACACGAGAAACGAATCTCTTAATATAAACCTGTATGTACGCTCATAGAACGTTTTTATTATAACAATATCCGGATATTATTCTTTTGTTTACATAAAATCCGTGAACTGTGGCTGCATATTGATTATTCCATAACATGTGCGTAAAGTTATTTTAAGACCGCTATATATTATAACTAAATCAATATCCGCTGCACGCATAGACTCAGTGTTATACAGAATTATATATATTTTGGAAAACTAGAAATATAAAATCTCATTTTAGACAGAAAAATGTGGTTTTTGTTAAGAATATTGTATTTTTTAGGAATAACGATATGACTGACACATTGGTAAACACATGCTAACTTTTTCAATGTGTATTTATAACAAGGTCCGATAGCTCAGTTGATAGCGTGTAGAAACTCTCATCCGGAGGGTCATAGTTCGAAACCTGAGAAAGACATATGTCTGCGGGGGGCGATTTTATGCCAAAATTTATAATTTATTGGGGGCTCCAGCCACCCCCGTCTTCAGAGTACACCAATCCACCACGTCAACACGTGGTGGATTCACTTTTGTGAATAACCCATTGGTTGATCGTTATGGGTTGGTGTGCTACGTGAAGACGGCATTTCATCATATCATCTCATTATCATCTCATCATCATATCATCTCATCAAAATATACAGCGGGGGGTGATATGAGGTCGTGACCTTGTGACTTCACTAAAGGGGTACCCCACACAGGGGCCATTCCAAAAGACACAATCGCAAACTAAAAATAAACCTAACGAGGTTCGGTCACAAAGACCAATCAGCCTTTGAGTTCTTAGAGTTTCGGTTGCGGATATCTAGGAATTCTTGTAAGGCAACAATAAACAGAATCTGATTGGTCACAAAATAAGACCTACACGTACAGACAATCCTCTGAGCCTCTAAAGTTTCGGTTACGGATATTTAGGGGTCTCTTTGGGGGTAAATGTCTAAACAAAGAGGAACCTCATTAGGTTTATCTGATACAACTATGGAATTGTAGACCGAATGTCACCCCGCGCTGTATATTTTTGTTTATTTTTATATTAAATATATAAATATATATATAATGAACCAAGAAAACATCAATGATATTATTTCTGCTATTAAAAAACTAAAACATAACGGAATAAAAATATCTGATAATCTCGACCCTCAGAAAATCATGTGCGATTTTGAATTACTGCAACAGAGAAAATTTGATAATAAATATACACTATCTTCAAACTACAGATTCATAAAATTAATTTATCAAGCTATGCTTGAATCACTAGCCATGGTAAACGACAATCAGATAAAGCTATTTGCATCTCTTGCACGTTCTATCGAAAATATTAAATCCGAACTGTCTCACGAGTACGAAAGAAAAAAAATTGTGGATAATCGTGTAATGCAATTAAGAAAGATTATGTTATCTGATTCTGTAAAAAATGATAATGACGCTGAGAGCGATGAAGATGAACCCATGACAGAGTCAGTGACTGTAATTATGGCTAAACAAAACCCTTGGGAAAATTAACATTCTGCTTGGTATAATGCAACCTACACATATTGACAAGTATATTGTATCCCAATCATTATGTTTCAGTAGGTATCAAGTACAATATTACCCGTTGTGCAAAGTTTTTCGTTGAGTTTGCTAGTTTTCGTTGGGTGAAAACCCCAGGGGGGTTAACGGGAATTAACATTACGTTTTTGATTTATCGATCAAAAATCAATTTTTTCTGGTTTTTTCCAGTTCTTTTGTTTGTATTATATAGATTTCTGTTAGCGAATTACGACAAAAATATATAAAAAATCAGTTTTTCATCGATAAATCAAAAACGTAATGCTAATTCCCGTTAACCCCCCTGGGGTTTTCACCCTCAGAATTTATCAAACTCTGACTGATTTTCATTGATTTTTGGTCATTTTTCATGCAAAAAACGAGATTTTCGAACAAAAAACGCTGTTTTCATGACAAAATTAACGAAATAAAAAACGACTAAATATTTATAAAAATTATTTTTATTTGCAGTACTTGAGATCCAAATTCACTGAAATGTTTTTACAATAAAAAGTATGGACAATCAGGACAGCTGTAATTATGGCTAAACAAAACCCTTGGGAAAATTAACAGAGTCGAACTATTTATTTTTGTAAGAATAGAGAGTTAGACATATTCAAATACTATCCGCTGATTATTTATTTTCGAAAAGGCAGATTTTTGTATATTTTCTGCGACAAATTGTACCGATCGTGGTACTATGTCAAAATATTTGGCAGCAGAATTAATTGATTCAAAACTAATTTCTTCCCCAGTCTCTGTATTCACTTATTTAATAGCTCTCTTTCTGTATAATTTACACCTTCCTGTGTTTCCGGATTTACAATTTTGACTCTGTGTAGTAACTCGTAAATTAGAAATCGAATTATCAAACTTATTGCCGTTGATGTGATCCACCACATACCCATCCTTGATCATTCCAAAATGACATTCAAATACGAATTTATGAGATAAATATTTTTTTTTCTTGTCATTAACAGTAAATATAAGATAACCAGTATTAATAATATTACCTACTAGTTTCTTTAATCTACAGTGTCTGATTACACCATCTCGGGATGCTTCATAATTGGTAAAGATTGGATGTGACACAAATTCGTTTTGTTCCATTTATATATAATACTATTTGTTTAAATCATTAATTTTTTTTGAAAATCTAGCCAAATAATCTTCTTCGGTTTTTATAGGAGAGTCAGCGTTATTTTTTTTGTCATAATATCGTTTTAATTCTCTGTACTTTTTACGACCGCATTGCGCGCACAGTTGAGTTCTTCCTCGCACTCCAGCACTACACACAATACACGGTTTTGGTCCTAGACTTCCATTTCTAACACATTGCATATGATAACTACAATATTCATTCACGCATGATTTATTACAAGTAGAAGTATATCCAATTTTTAGCCAAGCACATTTGTTTTGTGTTTCAATCATATACAAAAGATTAATGTTCAATTAAATATATACTTGCCCTAATTATAATATGGAGGAATTATCCGTTATTGAACCTTCCCCTGCTAGATTTGACCTTGACAGACTATCAGAATATAAACTTAGTACTTCGATGCAGGATCTGGCATTAATGGTAATCGAACGTATTCGTGAAGCAAAAAAGGAATTTCGTGACGATGGTGCAGTTCATGCATGGTCAACATTCAGAGTTGGAAATGTTACTAATATGATGAATGACAAACGAGGAAAAGTAATTATTAATCACCTTGATAATCAAAAATATTTTATTCTAATAAAATTTATTGTAAATACAGAAGAAGATATCTGGATTATTCGTGATAAGCGTGATCCAGTCCGTGTGCAGCCCGGGGGTAATATTGTTCTTTTAAGTAATAAATCTAAGCCCGGAATACTCACTGGCATTGATAAACCCTATTATATACAGAGTTATCCGGCAACTGCAGTTGTATACGGAATATTTCCGCTGAATGATAAACCTAATATTACAGATCTGAAACCGATGCAAATATCGAGAATAAACTGCGTAGCTGAACGAGTTACAGAACATTTTACAAATGCGATACGTGGTAATGGTTTAACTGATTTAAGAAATAAAAAAATAAACAAATGGGCAGAGTCCGTTAAAGATACCGGAGCGTCTATTAAGGATGTCGCTGAACTAGAAAAGTTATTAAGATTTCCAATAACAGTAAAAACGCTGACAGGAGAGATATTATACGAACCAAAATATATAAAAAATGGAAACCCTATAACAATCGTTGATCATAATGCACATGCATGGACTAATGCTGTAACGATATTTCCACGAGATAGAAAAGTTAAGTTTTATAACGGTGATATATTTGATTTTATTAAAATTATCAGCAAAAGCGACCCTGTGTCTGTTTGGTTATTTCAGAGTTCGGAATATAATCATTACGATCAGTTTGTACGGCCTAACGGTGATATTTATCGTACAGAATCTCTCCATGAAGAAATGGAACATCTTGCATTGAAATATACCTCTGATGATGTCATAGTTGGACAATTACTGAATAACTGTTTTACCGTACCATCGGTTGCTGCCCATTTCGCTCAGGAAAAAAATTCATGGAAAACGACACGATCAGAATTCCTTGAAGATGTCAAGAAAAGCTGTATAGAATATGGTCACGGTGGGTTATGGAACACCAAATATAACCATAGTGATGTTATCTCGGTTGATATGGTAGCGTGTTATCCTGGGAGTTTTCTTGGATATGGAGTATGTTCTAAGTATTTTAAGAGATTCGGACATCCTACACATGACATGACCAGGGTTGCGATAAACGGACCCCTTCCCATGGAAGGACTAGATGTTGACTTAACCGGATTTGCTCATGTAGAATTATTCGAATTTGCAGAAAATCTCCATCCGATTACTTATGCTTGGTTTGGAAGACATTTTTCAGAGCGATGTTGGGCTCCATTAGTACTATTGCGATATATGCTTGATGTTGGATTTTTAATATCGTTGAGAGTAACTGAAGCGATTATATCGTATAGTTCACAGAAGCAAGTTTGGTTACCAGAACCGAACAGATTTAATATTGATGATACCAGAAAAGAATTCCCTGATATTGATGAAGATCGTATTATTAAAATAAATAAATGCAGAAACGAATACGATGAGAAATTTACAAAAGATCTCGGTAGAAAGATAATCGGTAAATTTACTCAAGGTGGTTCATACGATTATAAACGAGAGTGTACAAGATTGATTATGGACGACGCTGAACTAGATTTTATAATCGCTGATACAACTGAGAAAAAATACGTTTATAAACAGATGTAATGCTTATTTATCAGATGGAACAAAACTAGGTACCATTGTGAGCTACCTTGATGGCGACTCACCACAATTTACTCATTTAAGATCTTCGATGTTAGCTTATGTTTCGATAAACCTGCTATCGATGATAAATAAATTTCCTCATCACGCTGTCAGAGTCGCTACGGATTCATTTTATGTACATAAAAAATATAAAGATTTATTAAAACTCGGTAATGGTGAATGGGGGACATGGAGAATAAAACAAGAAAATATATTTAGTTATTCTGAATCTGCCGATGTTGAAATTGAGGAGACATATTACAGAAATAATAATCAAACATCAAAGTCATCTGCACCATCTGTGTACGATCCAGTATCTAGACATAAGACCGTTTATCTTAATGGGTGTGGAGGGTCAGGTAAAACAACTCGTGTAATTAATTTATTTATAAATAATAATTCGGATGTAATTGTTTTGACACCGACGCACAAACTTGCTAGAGAAATAAAACAACGAGGAGTAAAATCGTGTACATATCACAGTTTCTTTAGATGGTGCGGAGGCACATGGACTCCATCGCGGATGGGTGAAAAATATGTACCTAAATATATTATATGGGACGAGATATGCACGGTGTCGTTGGAAACACTAAAAACATTTCTTGATTGGTTATTGACAAAGAATACTGCTGTAATAATGTGCGGCGATCATGGTCAACCACCACCTTTTGTTGGAGAGTCTCCACATGAATGGCTGAAGAATAACGTAGATTATTATGAAGAAATAAATGATGACCATAGAGCTATTGATGAACCGCTGAAGGAATTTAAAAATTAATCAGACTTCAGCCAGACAGAGTACAATGTGAGATAATGCGAGGAGTAATTCCAGAGACTTCTATGAATGAATTTTGGACTTTATGGAATCCCGTTGATTTGATAGTCGCGAGTAGAAAGATAGTTCGTGATGAACTGCAAAAGAAATTATTTACGTTACATAAAGAAAAGTTTTCAGATCTACCTGTACCTTTGTGTTATCGCCCCTCAGATACTCGACGACAGAATATTGATGTTGAAATACCAGGTGGAGACATTGAAAATGTCCGGGTACAGAATCTTGTCTTGAATGATATTGTTTTAGTCGATATTAATGTCGTTGAGAATGCGCTGAGTATGAATAAATCACCGTGGGTGTTAGGATACGCTATAACGATTCACTCGTCACAGGGATTAACTATAACTGATACTAAAATCTGGATTGTAGATGATAGGATCGAGTGGTCAAATTTAGTCTATCTCGCGGTATCTCGAGTCAGGAGAATATCTCAACTACATAGGGTTATTATGAATTTTATAGAAGATAATGATCAAATTGTTAATAAT
>JAECUM010041885.1:0-12495 GCA_016617855.1 Megalonaias nervosa
CCAGCGATATTGGATGATTGGAACTAACTATTTTTTCCCTGAAAATTATAATGTGTTCCTAAAATCTCCATCGAATAGGAGAAGACAGAACACAGAAGTTATTCTGTCCACGGGACTGGTTTATTATTTCTACTTTTTAATTTTCTTATAATGCATGTGTTAGATATAAAAAAGGTATTAATTATTTAATTTTAAAATTGATGATATTGATTCTTTAAGGCTCGAGAGGGGCTTTCTCTTCTCTTATCATGACATAATTATAAATCAATGCTCTTGTTTGAAATAAAGGCATTCAGAAACATTTAGCTTATTTTAAACATATATGATAATGACCTTGTCAATGTAGTTAATTAAGTAATTAATAATTCTTGGTTAGAATTTGTCTCATACGACACTGGCGACAGACGACTGACGCAATGAAGCAATGGTTTAAATGTCAAAAAGCTTACAGCCAATGCACTGTTGGGTAATTAAAGCCATACAAAGAAGACTACCAAGCATAATAATTGAGCGAGAATAGAACAAAAAATTGTTCTTGTTGTTGTTGTTATTGTTGTTGTAGGGTTTAACGCCATTTTCAGCACAAGATAGGCTGTACATGGCGGCCAGTACAAATGGTGGAGGAAGAACCCGGGAAAACCCCGGAAACAACCACCGACACACGAGAAGCTACTGGCAAGCTTTCTCACATACCCACATTGACCGATCGCGAGATTTGAACCCACGCAGACAGAGGTGAGATGGCAGTGATCCATAACGGTGAGCGCTTTAGACCACTCGGCCACTCGGGTACCGACCGCTCCGGTGGCCTATTGGTTAGAGCGTCCGCCTCGGATGCGGGAGGTCGTGGGTTCGATTCTCGGCCGAGTCATGCCAAAGACTTATAAAAGTGGTACTAATAGCTGCTTCTCTTGGCGCTCAGCATTAAGAGGTTAGTGTTAGGACTGGTCGGCCTGGTGTCAGGATAATGTGACTGGGTGGGACATCATGCTACATGTCTGCGGCATGATGCCCCAGTGCTAGACATCACTATAAACTGCGACATCGTTGCGATATGACTGAAAAATTGTTAAAGCTACGTTAAAAATCCAAATCACACACACACACACACACACACACACACACACACACACACACACACACACACACACACACACACACACACACACACACACACTCGGGGACCCAACATAAAATAGAGGCTTGAAAGAAATAATGAAGTATATTCAAACAAGAAAAAATAAAAATTTAATTAACAATGAAACGACTTGGAAGATAAAAAAAAAGGAGAAAATAGTCAACGTTTACAATATATTTCATCAAAAAATTTAGATTTCTTCAAACAAGACAGGAACCTACCTAGCGCATGAACATTCCGGGAGTTTGCAGTCTGGTGCACATTGTTTGGAATCTCCCCGGACTCTGCTGAAGACAGACACCACGAATAACACACAGATTGTGAATCTCCAAGAGGCAAACGACATCGTGAAAGAACTTGCACACTTTCGCCCGTACGTCCGCTGTTTGTGTGTTAGGTCGTTGAAGACAGACCGCCGGAGTTTTTAAGATTAAATTTCCACAATGTTCGCTTATATACTAATAGACAGGCAGTAGAGCCCCAGGCGATAGAGATATTAAAACTGAAAGACAGTTTTCATAAGATTGACATCACTTTGTCTTGAGATGACAGCACAATTGCATCTAGTTATCAACGGGGCCGACTGTCAAGTAGATGATTTGTTTAATAGTTTTTATCTAAATACTGTGATCAGTACTCTTGGTGCATCTCATGCTCTGTGAGAAATCTGCAAGAAGAGTTAAAAGACCGGCATTTATAACCCGTGCAACTCGCTAGTTGAATGGTTGATAGGATTGACGCATCAAACGTATCTACTCGAAAATAAATACCACCATAGCTAGCCGACAACGGACTGTTCAACCGTCTGGCCGCCAACGGACTGTTCAACCGTCTGGTAAACGCCATTTGTTCATGTGTTTGTCTAACGCAATATTTATGTCATACAATTATTATGGCCAGATGCTAGTACTCCGAGTATGGTACTTTACATTAAATTGTGAAATACCAAATGTAAGTATACGACTTGATTGATTGGTATACAGTGAAACATTGCATATTAGTCCTACCCACTAGGATGCAAACTTTGAAGGAAATCCTTTCTTCTAAATTTAGAAATCCATTTGCAAATATCGTGACTTAACGATCGAACACCTCAGTAGAAAGCTAAATGTAAAGAAAGGAAAGGCCATGGATAGGCAGTATTTAAGAAATAGTGCTGATTATTTGATGCTATGTCGTAAATTATTAGATTTTCCAAGATAAATAATTTTTATAATTCAGATTTTATTTACTGCCGCGTTGACAAAAATATGACCATGAAATCTGAAATAATTTTTAGATGCTTGCGAGATCTAATGGTAAATATGGTCGCATTGCATGCAGAAGAATCAAGTTGAAATCCCAAATTATGCATATACTTTTAATTCTATGTTTTATTGTGTGTTGTTTTGTCTTACACTGGGGGGGGGGGGAGGGGCGTCCTGGGGGTCCGAGTAGTTTAAGGTGATCGCTTTTACAGATCACTGACATCTCATCTCTGTCAACATGGGTTCGAGTCTCAGGCTTCGGCCCACATGGATACGTGAGAAAGGATTTTTCTTTCGCCAGATATGCTGCTCGCCATGTATAGAATATCATGTGCTAAACAAGGGCGTTAAACCAACAACAACAACAACAACAACAACAACAACAAAAACCTTAAATTGGGAAGGAGAATTATGTTGCTACTGATATCTTCTGTGCGAATATGCAGAAAACATTGTAGAGATACAGTAGGAAATCTGCTGCTCCTGTCTGTTATACTTTCCCTCTGACCATAAAATAGAAGAAAAAAAAAATTGCTTACTTCGGGTGAATAACGGATATATTTCTTATGGACCTATGGATTAAATATATCCGTTATTCCCTCGAAGCAAGCAGATATCCTCTCTATCATCATAGGTACATACTGCATCGTCTCTGTCATGATAGGTATACACTGCATCCTCTCTACCATCATGTGTATCCACTGCATCCTCTATCATCATAGGTATGTACTGCATCCTCTCTATCATCATAGGTATGTACTGCATCCTCTCTATCATCATAGGTATGTACTGCATCCTCTCTATCATCATAGGTATGTACTGCATCCTCTCTATCATCATAGGTATGTACTGCATCCTCTCTATCATCATAGGTATGTACTGCATCCTCACTATCATCATAGGTATGCACTGCATCCTCTCTATCATCATAGGTATACACTGCATCCTCTCTATCATCATAGGTATACACTGCATCGTCTCTATCATCATAGGTACACATTGCATCCTCTCTATCATCATAAGTATGCACTGCATCCTCTCTATCATCATGTGTATCCACTGCATCCTCTATCATCATAGGTATGTACTGCATCCTCTCTATCATCATAGGTATGTACTGCATCCTCTCCATCATCATACGTATGCACTGCATCCTCTCTATCATCATAGGTATGCACTGCATCCTCTCTGTCATCATAGGTATACACTGCATCCTCTCTATCATCATAGGTATACACTGCATCCTCTATCATCATAGGTATGTACTGCATCCTCTCTATCATCATACGTATGCACTGCATCCTCTCCATCATCATAGGTATGCACTACATCCTCTCTGTCATCATAGGTATGTACTGCATCCTCTCTATCATCATAGGTACACATTGCATCCTCTCTATCATCATAGGTATGCACTGCATCCTCTCTGTCATCATAGGTATACACTGCATCCTCTCTATCATTATAGTACACATTGCATCCTCTCAATCATCATTGGTATGGACTGCATCCTCTCTGACATCATAGGTACACATTGCATCCTCTCTGTCATCATAGGTATACACTGCATCCTCTCTGACATCATAGGCACACATTGCATCCTCTCTATCATCATAGGTATGCACTGCATCCTCTCCATCATCATATGTATGCACTGCATCCTCTCTATCTTCATAGGTACACATTGCATCCTCTCTATCATCATAGGTACACATTGCATCCTCTCTATCATCATGGGTATGCACTGCATTCTCACCATCATCATAGGTATGCACTGTATCCTATCTATCATCATAGGTACACATTGCATTGCAGAAGGAACGTGGTTCTTTCTCCATGTACTTTTACAGCAATTAATTAGGAAAGTGTGCTTGTTTTGAAAATTCTTAATAGAACTGTTTTGTCAACGTTATAGTGATGTATGAAAACTCCACAAATAATTCTGTAATTGATATCAATTATGATTGATATTAATTACCACCTCTCTCGCTCATGATCCTACATTTTTAATAACACTTAATTATTGTTTCATGTAACACCCTAAAGCCTTACATTATTAATTAATTTCATATGTGACCTTCTTAAACATATCCTAATAATCACACTTTTTCTATAAATACACTTACCAAATTCAGATTACTGAGAATAAATGTCGATGAATACCTAAGTTAACAAATATAGTCATCAGACAGAACTAATGAAACGTGTGTTCATAGATCTCGTATGCCCCGACATCACGTTGTATGGTATTAGTGTGTGTGTGTGTGTGATATTGTGTGTATGGGGGTGGGGTGGGGTGGAGGGGGTTTTGAGAGAGAGAGATTTGGATTTTTCACGTAGCTTTAACAATTTTTCAGTCATATCGCCACGATTTCTGCAGTGTGTCAGTTTATTGTGATGTCTAGCACTGGGTAACATGCCGCAGACATGTAGCATCATGCTCCACCCAATCACATTATCCTGACACTCGGCGGCCAATCCTAACACTAACCTCTTAATGTTGAGGGCCACGCGAGGCAGCTGCTAGTACTATTTTTATGTCTTTGATAAGGCTTGGCCGGGGTTCGAACCCACGACCGCCAGCATCTGAGGCGGACGCTCTAACTACTCAGGCTACTGGAGCGGTCACCGATTATTATAAATTGAGGAGAATGTGATGTTTTTAATGTTATGCATATTTAATTGGTATTATTTGTTGGCTTTTCTTAATGATTATATATTATGAACATCTGTATTTTGTACTTGATCTTGTCCAAAATTAAGTTAATGGTGTATCTGACCAGTTACATTTATTTTGTAAATAACATAATACATATATTTAGCTAATATTTCTCTTTTACAGTAGATTAAATATTCACATCATTATCAATGGAGGTAAACATGTATATTCATGGGCGTCCGCAGCATAGGTCAAGGGGGGGTCACGTGACCCCCTGGAAATCATAATGCACACACACACACACACACACACACACACACACACACATATATATATATATATATATATATATCATGCAAATGAAGCTGAAAATGTGTCACAAGATTCTGTTCAAAACGCTTAGTAAATATTAGCTTTAGTTTCAGACTGCTTACTATACTAACTCTCCCGGCCGTGACTGACCCCCTTCCCCTCCCCCCCCCCCCGCAAAAAATCCTGCGAGCGCCCATGTGGATATTTGAATCTGAGTGTAGGACGTAGTTTTTCACTTGGAAATTCATGAACGTGTTGACAACTTTGAATGTTTTATAAAAGAAACTAACCTACATACTGGTTTTATTATTAAGTCAAAGCTTTTAATACAATGTTGTTTACTTGAAAAATTATTCATTCTTGCCGTAACACCTGAGGCAGAATCAGTCTTAGTGTTGTGTTCACTTTTTAATTTGGATGAAATTAATTTATTCAAATTATTATTCACTGGAATTAAAAAGTGCTCAATATTTTTGGACTAAAATATTAATTTAAAATCATAGTGAATTCAGACAATAACATTCTGGATTATATTATTGTGATACATTAAAAGACTGTTGACAGATCGCCACAATCCAGGCTATTGGCACAATAGCACGTTCAAGACTACAAGCACATCAACACATTCAATATTGGGATTTATTTGGAACACCACTGGAATTCGGTTGGAGCTTTATACATTTGGACTTGTGATAGAACTTTCTGAACTATTTGGGATTTAATTCACAATACTGAAAGTTCTTTTTAAATTTTCACCTTACGTTCAAGGGCAATAAATTATTTGTTGAATTTTACAAAACTTGTTGGTTTTCGTTTTCTTCTGTTACTTAGTTTATGACCAAAGAGTCGTAACACTGACCTCATTGGACTCACTATACTGTTCAAAAATTCGAGTACTGAGGACAGTGCTTGTTTGCATATGCCCGCATTGCCGCTGCAGGTTTTATAGACTGATAACGATTGTAAAATATGCAAATAAATTCTTAATTTTAAGTTTTTTCAACGGACGTTTCGGCGTGTTATTAGTGACATCGTGTTCATTTCACAACTGGATGCGGCCTCTATACAACGTTTATATAAAGACCTCAGGGATATGAAAATCTAGTTCTGCATGGCGGAAGACATAGCATGGTCCATTGGATATTATTTTGTTTTTCTAATAATGCCATCATTTGCAATATTTGTTGATTACAGGCTTGGATATTGATGATAATCAAAGAAGTAAGGCAACGTTTATTAGCATTTATAAATTAATTTATTTTATTTGCTATTATTGTCTTGTTTGGTAAAGAGAGAATACGGCACGCCAGACTAATACATAAGAATATGACATTCTTCTCAAGCTTGATACAAACGTTCATCAGAAAAGAAATCATGTTGTTGATGATAAAATATAATATTTATATTCTGTACAGTTCATTAACGATACGTGCAGTTATACATAAGTCCCTAAAGTTGTAAAATACACCAAAGGTTCACAAGAATCGATATTTTGTCTTACATTCGCGTCTTTATTCCGCCTATATTTGTTGGCTTTTTGTTGTTGTTCTTTTTCAAATTGCTATTACGATGTGAGTCTATTTTAAATATCAGGTAAAAAGGACGAGTATGCAAGATACAATAAGTTAATGCATGTCTCACAGAGGAAACATGTGCGGCAGTTCATGGTCTTGAACCAATGATCTACCTAACTCTAGAATGACAGTCTACCGCTTGAGCTATCCAAGCCGATGCAATCTGTTTTTGTTCCTGCAACACATGCAACTGCCTCAGTGCAACGGACCTGCAGACGATTTATTCAGATTGATCTCAATTTAATATTGTGACTAGTGCTTTAGTAAGAGCTCGTGTTTTATAAGGAACCTGATGTGCAAGTAAAGAGGCAGTCCTAGATAACGAGCGCAACTAGCTAACGGAGTGGTTGATAGGACTGACGTATCTACCGCACCTGTTAGAAAATAAATACCACCATAGCCAGCCGTCTACCGACAGTGAAACCATCCGGTAATGCCGTTTGTTCTCGAACTAGTCCACCACAATCGTTAATGCAATGTAATTAGTTTGGCCAGATGCGAGTGTTCGGAGAATGAAACTTCCCGAAGTTGTGAAACATCACAGGTGAGTGTACGAATTGACTGAGTGGTATGCAAGAAAATATTGCGCAAGAGACCAACCCATTGGAACGAATAAAAAAGTAAAGGAAATTAGTTCTTTTAAATTTAGAAACTGATTCACAAATATCTTGACTTTATGGTCGACAACCGCAATAGGAAGCAAAATGAGAAAAGAAAAGAAAGAAAAGCGTTGGAGTGAGTATTTCTGAAATAGTGCTAAATCATAGTTACACAGTAACACGGAATGATATGTTATCCTTTCACCATATTTGTTTCCAGCAATCACACAGAAAATTGTGTTCTAATTGAACATAGAAAGATGTTATTAATCAAACATGTTTACTCAGCAAAACTGTGAAGCCTGAAAACCCACAAATCTCTCTCTCTCTCTCTCTCTCTCTCTCTCTCTCTCTCTCTCTCTCTCTCTCTCTCGTATCATACAGCTCCATAAAGTCTTTGTCTTCGTCTCATTATTTCTATAATTTCAATTTTGACTCTTTAATATTTTCCAAGAGACATAATTTCTTTTCTTTCGAACATTACCTTTACTATTTCAGATTTTCATGAACTTCTTATTCCCTAAGGAAATTTGTCCATGAATACTTAAGGTGTACGTGCGTAGCCAACTTATCCATGAAGTCTTAAGGTCTACACGGATAGTCAACTTGTCCATGAAATTTTAAGGCCTACACGCATAGTCAGTTGTACGATCTGAGAATGATGGTCCTAGCATTTCACTGTTGCAGTAAAAGACTGTAGTACTTACCTGGACACATCAACACTTAAATGACGTTGCTGTCAATATTGTACAGGAAACTGATTTAAACACATATTAAATCAAAGCTTAATATAAAGGTCACATTTATCTACTTCCGCCGGAAGTGTGTTACACTCACCAGGAGATATTAATATAAAGTTATATTACCATAAAACAAAGCAGTGCAACTTCAGCGCGGGCTTGGATGGAATAATTGATGGAAATCTAGGATTAACATTATAATACTTCTTCCAAATTTGTGGTGGGACATAACAATACGTAGCACCTAAATAACACCAAGGCAAAAGAGTTACTTTTCACACTCGAGGTTATCTTTGCCTTCAAAGAATCATCGTTTTCCCCAGTCTTTATTATTTCAGAATAAGTTTTCTTCATTTATAGATGTTATGTTCACATCATCAGCTACGTGACATATGTACACAATTTAACCAATCAACCAACCCAACAACATGTAATTATCGCCTGTATTTGTTTTGCAGCAAGGTCTGTTTTTTAATTTTAAATCTGAGACAGCTCTAAACAGTAGTTAACACTCGAACTGACTTACTGACTGACTTTATATGTAAATGTATGTGCTGTCAGATTTAGGTAAATGGGTAAGCACGACCTGGTAAACGTTAACTATCACTTCCATCAGATTTAGATAAATGGGTAAGCACGGCCTGGAAATCGTTAAGAATCACTTCCATCAGATAGTGCACAGAAGTTCTCGCTCACTTGTTTTGGATTTAGTTTTTTGCTTAAAATTTATCACACCCGAGAAGACTAAGTTTCACAACAAATTAAACCGTACACATTCAGATTTTGTTTTTCTACTATTCTTGAGAATAATATAAAAAATTAATGACAGTGACAATATTTCACAGATTCTACCGTTTAGGACAAGAGAAGATGTATCGCAACGAGTCCCTGCACATATGACAGTAAACTGTGCATGATTTAGATTGGGCCAATTCATACAAGTTACGGAAGCCTTAATGTGTCATAACAGTCTTGGTATCCATCTGTCCTAAACGTAGCGCGCGTAGGTTCTTTGACACAAGGGGGGAAAACTATCCACAACTTGCTAAAGGTCCCGAAAGGCTGTGTATTATATTAAAGAATTCATTGGCCCGAACAAGAAAACAGTATGAATACATTAATACATAGAGCACCATCACATATTTTCGCTAATTGGTTTCTCAAAATCTCATTTTAATATAAATCCCACGAGAAAAATTCTTACAAAAAGCAAGCAAAACCCAGAAATTGGCTAAAATAAAATTGTATTTTATTTGAATAGTTTGATCCAAATAAGTATACTACAATATATAAATCTTGCATATCTATAGTGTTACCTTAATAACCTTAAGTCTAGGGGGCCCCGAGTGGCCGAGTGGTCTAAAGTGCTGATCGTTACGGATCACTGCCATCTCACCTCTGTCTGCGTGAGTTCGAGTCCAGGCTCGGCTAACGTGGGTACGTGAGAAAGCCTGCCAGTAGCTTCTCGTGGGTCTGTGGTTCTTCCCGGGGTTTTCCAGGGTTCTTCCTCCACCATTAATACTGTCCGCCATGTATAGCCTATCTTGTGCTGAAAAATGGCGTTAAACCCTATAACAACAACAACAACAACCTTAAGTCTACTATAAAATATTTGAAGCGCAGGAGAAAGCAAATCTGACCGGCAGATTCTGACGTGATGCTGATTGACATCACATGACGGTGGATATTTCTGCCACTGCGGCACGTGCGCATTCTCAGCGTGAGTAAATAATTGGAAAAAAAAAAAAAAAAAGAATTATACAACGTTAAATGGAATATCTTTTGAACTTGTAATAAATGTTAATTGCTTAAGTAAAATTCAATTGTTATTTAATTCCAGGTGTTTTAACTCACGTATTGTATTGCTCTGTTGGAGAAGATATATCGATATCAATCTCTTGATTCGAGACTTTCGGCTCTTTTCCTAATCTTAACTATGTCGATTTCACGACAAACTTCCGGTTGACAAAAATACTTCAACGTATACACTGTGGAAAATCTATATATTAATAAAGGCGACAAGCCACTGGAGCTGCGTTAGCAATTAAGGAATCATTGAAAAATAACAAAATCTGTTAAAAAATAATTAGACTTATTGCAAAACCTTCGGTGTTACTTGTTGCTAAAGCGGTGCGGAGCAATTCCGTAGACCTTATGTTTTCACATTATACTTGACCATTTAACTTCGGATAATTAAAAAAAAGAGATTTTCGAGATAGTTGATTACATACTATTCATTTATATCGCAGGATAATTTCAAAGTTATTCTTTGTAGTGAAAATGGTATAAAGTCGTATTACCTTATAGCAAAACCGAATTCTTATTTTATTTACTTCAAGTATTACATTTTCAACAAATAATTACGCCGTGACAATGTTAAAAGGGACAGTACGTATTTATTCTGAATGACACATGCTTCATAAGATCAATGCATACTCAAGCATGTTCTTTACTATCATTTTCTGTGAAACTGCAATTATATTGGTAATTTCACAATGTCATGCAACACACTTTGCCAAGTAAACTCCCTACCTATGCTAACCAATCTGTACACCCGCCCAACATAACAAACACATTTAATTCGTCAAGGTGCTAACTAATTTGCGTGTCCACCCAAAATAACAAACACATTTAATTTCTCTTTGGGCTATTTAATAGATTAAGAACAAACAACAAACCATTTTTACTCCATCACTTAACACCTGAGGGAACGATTACATTCATGTAAGTTTGAAGAAATAAATGAATAAATAGATAAATAAATAAATAAATAAAGAAAGAAAGAAAGAAAGAAGAAAATTCATTCTTGGGTCTATCAGGACTTACTGCCAAGTGTACTATTTTTGAGCAATTTCTCAATTGCTAAATATCGCTGAATTTGCTTTCAATCTAGTCACACACTCATTTAATATTCAAGTCTGACACTGAGAATATAGCTAACTCATATAAATTCTGTATAAATATCTTAGAAGCTAATTATGACTGATGCACACTATTTGAAGAAATAATCACTATACTACTCAATTATGGAAAATTCACAGAATTTTACTAAGTGCAAATAAAACCTCATGGAATTCTCTTTTTTATGTGAATTTATCATTATCGCTCATGAAAGTCATTATCAGCGGTATCCCGCGCCGTGCTTGGTCAAATAAAATACTAGAAAAAAATCTTCAGATATATTAACTTGAATTTATCGGTGATTTATTTGCATACGATTTATTACACATGAAGGGTGTTTCAGCTTCAAGTCTAAATTCCATTAGCATTGAGATCATAGGAACGATTATATTCATTCATTTTCTCGCCAAATAAACGCAAAAAGAACTAGGACAAAATTTAAGTCAAAATTGGTAGTTTTCATATGAAATCGAGGAAAAAAAATGAAGACAGCTTTCTGTGTTGATAACAATATATATATATATATATATATATATATATATATATATATATATATATATATATATGGTCGGTGTTGAAATGCGATTTCTTTCCTGTTGTCTCACCTACATCTCTTTTCCCCTAGTTCTGATCTCACCTATTCATAAAACACTGCAGTTATTACAGACAGGTTTGTCCCCCACACACCAGTGCACATATCGACCGTTTTAGACACTTGCCTGTACTTCTCGCGTCTCATGATTTATGTTCGGTTGACCGGACCTTTTGGCAGTCGGTGCAGCGTGTTCTGGGGGCTACATCAACAAAAAATCGGCTGTTCCAGCGATATCGAGCGGCCAACCAGATGCGACATTCGCTCATTCAAATATGTTTATTGTTTTGGTTTTGTGGCTGTTAATGCTTTGAACTCGAAGATAACGATAACATCACCGACTGATTCTGTTTATGTGAGTACTTGAGCTGCTGATCAAGCAAATTTGAGCTCTGACCTGTCTGTGGCCGACAGGACAAGAAATTCCGCTCTTCTGGACTGCCTCTGTAATTCAACCAAGTTCAATGTCTGTAGCTCCAGTAACATTCAGATTGCACGAGATGGACCGATCCTGTGTGAGATCTTCTCAGAACTCAGGGTTGATGTTGTAGTGTTTCAAGGATGACTTGAGAGAGTCTTTAAAGCGGTTTTTATTCTGACTACCTTGATTATCTTTGAAAGGAGCTCTTCTGACATCCCGATGACGTGACTTGCCCATCGGATCTATGGTTGCATCAGCAGAGGATACCTGGAATGCTTGCCCTTAAACGAACCTCATTGCATATATATATAT
>JAECUM010041886.1:0-35112 GCA_016617855.1 Megalonaias nervosa
AGTACCTACACCTAAATGATGACAACACAAATTTTCCTGCAGATCACCCTAACCATGACAAACTTCACAAAATACGTCCAATACTGGATGAAGCTCTGGCCAACATTTAGAAGACATACAAGCCTCGCCAACATCAAACCACTGATAAAGGTTTTTATACATTTCTACATTCATTACAAATAATGTATTTCTTCCCAACAGTAAACTGCACAGAAGACACACTCTCACATATAGAGATCATAAAAGAAATAAACATACATACATACATGTATGCATATTTTATTGTCTTTCGTCTTTACATTAATGTGATAATTTTAAAAATAAAAATAAAAAACCCTATAATACATTCATGATTTAAATTGCATGTCCAATATGAAACGTGTGCATATCATATACACACAAAAACATACATTAGATATCCATTACCACACAGCTCCAATCTATCACATCTCCAATACATAAACTTAGACTCATGAATATCTGAAATTTATTGCATACCTTTTCATAATGATAAAAATAAAAAAATTAACTTTTCATTCACTGATCCTGTTTTAAGTTTTGATTAAAATTTCATACAATACTTCATTAAATGATCTATCAAGAAAATAATGCACTTTACAGGTATGATTGCATTCAGTGGATGACACAAGGCCAAGCAGTACCTTCCTTCAAAGCCAATCAAGTGGAGCCTGAAAGTATGGATGTGCTGTGATAGTTTGTCTGGTTTCTTTCACCAGTTTGAGTTTTACCAGGAGAAGGAGATGAAGTGAATGAGAGCATGAAGGGTCTTGGATATCGAGTTGTGCAAAAGCTTACTATGCCTTTGAGAGGAAAATTTTATCATGTATATTTTGATAACTTTTTTACATCCATTTGACTGGTACAAAGTTTATTGAGACATGGTATATATGCCTGAGGCACACTGAGGAAAAACCGTAAAGGCTTCCCAGAGGAATTTAAATATCCACCATATATGGAACAAGGAGATCGTTTAATCAGACAGGATGGAAACCTGACAGCCACGCTGTGGAAGGACAAGAAACCAGTCATAGTCCTATCCACAGCAGCAGACCCAACCATCACTGATATTGCTAACCAGAAACAAAAAGATGGGACAGTGCAACAGGTCAACCGTCCAAGGACAGTTACAAATTACCAACAGTACTACCGAGGGGTTGACATATGTGACCAACTCAGGGCCAAATATCCGGTTGGACGATTATCAAAGAAATGGTGGTGATATATGTTTCATTTCATTATAAATATATGTATAATCAATGGTTTTATAACAATGGTTGAGAGTCATTCTCAGAGTCATGAAAGAAGAAAATGATTCAGACAGTTAGATTTTCGAATTAATTTGGCAAAGCAGCTCATAGGAAGTTTCAAGTGCAGGAAGGTTGCCATGCATCAAAATTCTGTAGCCCCAGTGACACAGGACAATATTGAGACACACAGACTACAGACACTTAAAAGGAAAAAATTCACCTGCAAATACTGTACCAAGCATGGAGAAAAGAGACGTAAAGAAACTATATTTGGCTGTGTCATTTGCAATGTCCATCTATGCTGCATAGAATGTCACAGCCTGTTTCATCAAAGCATGTTCATTGTAGAGGTGTAGCTGTGACATGCTCCAATACAATTGTAGATAGGTTTTTTTATTGTCATGTTTGTTTGTTTTGTTCCTCAACATGAAAGTCTGATAACAAGTGATTTGCTAAGTAGTTGATATTTATATTCGAGATCAGTTCTTCAATGAAATGAAACATCATTAGGCAAGATCATTTTTATTTCTCTTATATATACACATGTATAGGTCTACTAGATAGATTTACATTTCCTTAACCACATCACTAATGACGAATAACAAGAACTCACTATGAAATATTTTTAATAGCCTTTAATAAGCCCATGTATGGAAAGCAAGCCAAGTGAATGAATAACTTGATAAAATATGTTTTTGTGAAGGCGATTGAATTGCGCTTGAAAAATCTAGAATATTAGTAACACATCAAGTAGGAATAATTTCAAGCTTCAAAGATATAATAACCTCAAAACTTTTATGCTTAATTTCATTGTTGCGGACAAAACAGTACCTGCATTTTTCATTGACGATGAAATGAATTATTAAAGTCCACCCTTGCATGAAATAGAGTCCTATTTCCAACTGAATCACACTATGTCCAAGAGTAAAATGGCACCACGCATGCCATGTGGGTGCATCTAATTTAGAAACAGGGATTTTCTTACTATGACCACACATGTTTTAAATATGTTTAAAGAAATATATTGATAATTATAGGTTGTAGTAATTACTATTGACTGTTAATATGTTTTATTTGTTAGATATGATCTGCTTGGCTTTGTTATGTTATTATCACTAAATGAGTGATATAAGAAAACAACCTTGTCCTTATAACCACAGATTTATCAAACATCGCATTGTGTAATATATTTCAGACTGTTATTTTTTAAATAGCTGAATATTTTAATCACCGAATGTTTATATCATGTTTCTTAGGAATTCTATATATTCCTTAATGTATGTGCCAAACGAATTACAATTATGGCCTGTTTAATGAACAGGTAGTGCCTAGATACTGCGATGTCTGCCATTATTACGTTTCTGCCTCTTGTCAGGTTAATTTGTGACTTAAAAATGATATTACAAAGAATATAATGTGAACATGGCAGTGAAAAGTTTTAGTTAAATATTTTCAAAAATAATGTCACCAAGTTTGCTGATTAAATACATATTGGTATTTACAGTGATGTTTAAAGTTTCGAAGCACAAGTTACTGTGTTTAAAACAAAGCAACTTGTGCAACGGTAGTTGTTTTTATCACAAAATGATGACAAATAATAACTTACCGTAATCCGGCATTGATAACAAAAGCTAACTTGCAATGGAAATGAATAGGTTATATTGAGGCTATTCCAGCAATGCGAGAATATAATTTTTGAAGATGACGTTGCCTTACAGTTTATGTGGGTTTTTTTTTATGGGGAGCAAGAGTATGACATCTTGAACATCATATGGAAGGCACAGGTAAGAGGGTTAAATTTTTATATGGGAAGCAAAGGGTTAATGTCTAAGTGGCACCATTAACAATTCGGACCAATAAGATATCACAAGAGGTCTTTAAGCAAAAACTCTGTGCTGATATGACCATCTATTCAGGAAAATCTATGACAATATTCTCAAGATGGCAGACGTGACAGCTGCATTAAATGTACAAATGACTCTAGTGTAATTTAGACCAACTAAACATAGGACATCTTCAGGTGAAAACACCATGTCAATACAAACTTTTTAAGGAAGACTAGCAATAACATCAGACTGGATCCATTTTTATTTAGGACCAACTAGACCTGAAAAGAGGTCTTTCAGTGAAAACTTCATGTTGACATGACCAGCCATTCAGAAGTAACAGCAACAAGATTTCACGATGGCCACTGTGGTTACCATATTGGACAGTGATCAGTACTAATTTCATTTAGAACCAGCTAGACATCATAATAAGTTTTCTGGTGAAAACATGATGTCAATATGATTTCTATTCAGGTGGCATACCAATAACAAGAGTTTCAAGATGGCTACTATACTGGACATTCAATTGGCACCATCTTCATTTGAACCAACTTTACCATCATAAGAAATCTTTCAGTGAACACTCCATGTTGATATGAGAACCCATTCCATGGTGGCCATACTGGTCAGCAGACTGGTGCCATTTATAGTTAGGACCAGCAGGACATCATGATAAATCCTCCAGTGAAAACCTCATGCTGATATGACCATCCCTTCCATGGCAGTAGTGGTAATATTTTCAAGATGGCTGCAGCTGTGGTCATACTGGCTGTCCAAGCAACACCATTTTCATTTAGGACTAACTAGACCATGGGATGAATGTGTATATACAGTTTCATGGCAATCCTCCCAAGTTTAGAAACAGTATGAAAACAAACTTGTGCTAACAGACAGACAAAAAAAAAAAAACCCAACCCATAATGTCCTCTGGTCTATGACCAGTGGATCTAAACAAAACAATAATCTACAGATTGCAAAGTGTAACCCCTTCCAGATTTAGAATATCTTGCATCCACAGGGCAACCAATATAAAGATTTTGCTGTTGTTCAGAAATTACTAATTGGTCATATTGCTCTATTAAATAAAGCTAGCATTTCTTGTTTGTGTAAGTCTCAAGGCCTTTTCTGACTACAAGATACTAATAAAAGTGACATATATTTTCATTACCTTTTAACCAATTAAAATCTAATTGATCAGTATGAAAGTAGAAAATCATACATACCAAAAAAATTACACGAGGCTTGCATAAAAAATGCCTGTAAAAGACTCTCTGGATATATGCTTGATTTGCCAGTAGAACCCTGTCTATTATGTTACTACTGTTTCTTATCATCCTGTTAAGAGCTGATGAAACTATATTTCTTGCCTACACATCTTGGAATTACTTGTCCGTAATCAGTTTGTTTCACTTGGTACATTTCTACACATGGATTTACCTGTGCAATTAAAAACCATTTTCCACCTGTGAATTATAGATCCAGATTCACTTGTGTATTATAGACCTTGATCTGTCTGTGTATTATAGTCCTTGACCTGCCATTCTATTATAGATCATGGTCTATTCTTATGTTATAGACTCTGATTTGCCTGTGTATTATAGCCCTTGACCTGCCTGTGTATTATAGACCATAATCTACTTGTATGTTAAAACTCTGATCTGCCTGTGTATTATAGACCATGAGTTACTCAAATGTGTGTGTGTGTTTGTGTGTGTGTGTGTGTGTGTGTGTTTCCTTGGCAATCCTCTAAGCACTTTAAATGAATCAAGTTTCATAGAGGTACAGTGAATAGTTTGAGAATTGTTGTCTGGTAACAAAAGTGTGGATAATGCATGGATGGATGGACTGTAAAAGATATAAACATAAGAAAATCCTGAAACTTTGAAACTGAAGAACTGTGAATAGCAAAAGTCACATGTGGACCAATGCTACAATATATTTACCAAGTTTAATACATGTACTTTAAATAGTCTGAGAATTATACTCTGGAGATGAAAATATTATGATATACTGACAGACAGACATATAGAAAGACAGATAGACATGGCAATAGCCATAATCCCTGTATTACAAACTTGGGGCATAAAACAATCACAAAATAATTCAAATTTGTAATCATATCTTAAATTCAAAATTCTAAAAATACCTTTCAGTATTGTGCTAGCATGTACATATATTACTATATACTATATCCTTATCAAATGAACTTCCTAACTATTGTAGTATCACTAATTTTCAAGGGGTATCAAGTTTTGGGATTTTGTTGCTGCCTCAAACATCAAATTAAAAACCCAGTGAAAAATACAAAACCACTAAATCAATCAGTCTATTGTGTAGCATTATGTTTTATCTTATCAAAAAACCACTGTCCATTTGATGTGAATACATCCTCAGCAGAGTGGAAATTGTTAGGACAATGCAATCTATCAATGCTCCTGATTTAGGTAATGTGTAGAACTGTCATTGCTTTCATACACAACAACACTGTCAGGACATCAGTACATGGTGGGAGGAGGGCATTTGACAATACCAATCAGTAAGTACTGCATACTGGTAATTGAAATTAATCTGGCCCCCTCCCCCAATTACATTTTAATAGTACCCATTGCTATTGTGTAGCTTTATTTGTCTCTCAATATAACTGATCAAAAACAAAGAAAATGAATGTACTTACGATTGAGGGAGAGATTCTCATTTTCCATTTTGAGAATCTTGTTCTCTCTCTGGGCCATATGTTGTGCTGCATCAATAGGTCCCACAAATAATTGCCTGTGCTTTGTTGAGCTAATGAGCAGAGGTAAAAGGAGAAGAAGGTAGTATGAGAATGCCAAAATGCTGCCTCTATGATATCCTCCAAGGAAGAGTGAATGAGGTAAGCACCCACTGGGTAGCAATGGCTCAAACCTCATGCGCTTTAAGATTCATAAAGGAAAAGTCTCGATCAGTAAGTGACTGCTACTCTCTCAATTTTGGCAATAATCCACAAGATAAAGGCAACATAAATGTCTACAATGCCCTTAAGAGGAAGGAAAAAAATGGGAGGCATTTAAGTTTAGATGATTTAATGGAGGGCTGTAACTGGGCATATTGGTCTATCTTGATCATCCCCAGCAGAGATTCAACTATGACTGGGGATTTCTATAAGTAATGGAGCTACTGAAGGAATCTTTTTCTCCCTTTAAAATCCTGGTTCACAAATAAGAGAAACAGAATCGTAATTTCCATTCAACCAGAGACAGCCTATGTCTACAGATAATGACAGGAATCTTCTTTTGTCTTGTCATAGATGCTAGAGAGAGTAAAAACAAGTTTTCAGTGTGAGGTCCTGAAAGGAGACATCCTTCAAAGGTTCATATGGGGGTTTTGGTCAAAGACCATAAAAACACAACACTCCATCTGGGCATAAGAGAGCATGAGAATTAGGTCTGTTTAGCTCAAAATATTTAAAATGATCAGCAACATGTGCATCAGAATTGATTCCCTTAATCTGAGAGAATTTAAGTGAGTGTGCTGGAAATTGCAGCTAAAACAGGAAGAAAAGGAAATAAGCAATGGAATTTACAGATGGACCACTACTACTGCACCAATTATACAAGATTTTCCATCTAGCATCCTAGATCTTGCATGTAGAAGCTCTCCTGGCTGGTGACTCAGCCCCAAAACTTGTTCTGGTAGAGAGATCACTTGAGATGAGCCAAGCATGAAGGAGAAGAATCTGTGGCCTGCAGGAGAGGAGTGATTCCTGGTGTTGCAACAGAAGATCCATCCTGAGAGGTAGAGACCTGGGTCAATCAATCAACAGGTCTAGAAGGTCACTGAACCACAATCACTGGGGCTACAGTGGAGTGATGATAATGATCCAAGCAGTGGAAGTTCTGACTCTTTGCAGGACATGAGGTTGCAGACAGAATGGTGGGAAAACATATATAAATAGTTCATGGCACTTAAGGCTGAAGGCGTTTACTGCCCACGCTCCCTGATCTGGGACATGAGATATACTGAAGGAAAGCCTGTTGTTGAGCCTCATCGCAAACAGGTCTACTAGAGGTCTTCCCCACAGTGTGAAGAAGGAATCTGTTATGAAATGGTGATGACACAATTCTGTTAAAATGGCTCTGCCATTCCTAGAAAGACTGTCCACTAATATGTTCTTCCTGTAATGTGGAAAACTTGGATGGTGATGTTCTCTGAAGTGGTTCAGCTGAGGAGGTTCCAGACCTCCACACAAAGAGAAGGAGCACATATGCCTCTCTGACATTGGAGATAGGCTATGACAGATGTGTTGTCTGTGGAGACCATTACACATCAACCCCTTACTCTCTCAATGCACCCATGCAATGTAGATACTGCTTTCATTTCTAAGTTGTTGATGTAAAGGGATGATTTAGCCAGAGTCCAGAGACCCTGAAGAATTATGCCCTATGACTCTAAATGAGCAACCAAGCCAGAATATGATGTGTCATCAAATAGGAAAGAGTGGAACTTAAGTGCATGGGGACCCCAGTCAGGAAGCTGTCCTGATTCACCCACTAGTGCAAATGATGATGAGACATTGGCATTGGAGTGATTGGGGTTGATAGAGAATCGCTGTGTGGTTTCCACCCTGCAAGAAGGAGGAACTGTAGAGGTTGCATATATAATCATCCTAAAGGGAACCATGTCAGCAGCAGTGTTTAATGTTCCCAAGAGAGACCAGTAATGGCAAGTAGATAAGGTTGTACCACTGAGATTTTTTTTCCAAAAAGGAGAGTATTTTCTTGAACTAATCTCGATGATTTTTGGCACAAGTCAGGCAGGAATAGGCAGAAGATTTCATTTACTGTCTTATCAAGGACCAGACTTCATCCTCATCATCTAATTGCAAGGAAGGAGTGGCCCTGCTAGGTGTCAATGGCACTGCTTCTACCTCAAACTTCTTGCAGTCCATGAAGATAGATAGCACATCATCACTAACATCTTCTCAACTGTGGATTGGTTGGGCATCAGAGATGGCATCAGCACACTCTATGCCATGTCCTGTAATTCATAGTTGTTAGAGGAGGGGGGACGGGATTGTCTGCCTGTCCTAGGTGATGTGACACCCCTAACCTTACAATTTGCTGTGACCTGGTGAGGAACTGATGGTGAGTCACAAGCCATAAAATTTCCTCTAGTGTTAGGGCAAGGTCTAGTAAACCATGGAGCCATACAAGACCAATCAGGTTGAGGGACCAACATCTAATAAGAATTATTGGGATAAAAGGAAAGGGGGTGGGGAAACTGATCCATTCCCCTTCCCTAGTCTAATCAGAGTACTGTACTATCTCCATAATGTGAAGCAAAAGTGATATGTCATCCTCAACTGGAGCATCACTCACAAGGGTGCAGTGCTGACATCTCCCATCTGAAAAACACAACATACTAACCTTAAAATGTTGGGAGTGGTGCACTACCTCTTGTGTGAGAGAAGACTATACATTTTCCTTGACACAATATGTGCAGTGCTCAGCCTCCCCAACAGGGGACAGAAACATGTGTGATGCTCCACCTTCTTATCTGGAGGAAGCCACATGCTTGTGTAGTTCTCCAACTGCCTAATGAGAGAGAGAGAGAGAGAGAGAGAGAGCAAACATTTGTATGGTGATCTACCTTCCTAATGGGTGGGAGCAACACGATACTCATAGCAGAAGTGAGCGGTGTACCACCACCCCTGAACATGAAGATTGTTTGACATCTACCTTCTGTGTGGAGGCATTCAGGAGGGTCCTCAAATGCCACAAAGCAGATGGTCCTGTAAATTCCTGGGACCCTGGAATGCTCTTCTGAGCTGAAGAGCTAAGCTTCTCACAAAATCTTGTGGGGTCTGAGTGAAAAACTTGAAAATTCTGATGTTTTCTTCCCTCCTCCCTTGATAAGTACAGTTGGAATCAGCTCCATTTCAGGTTTCTGAGGTCCATAATCTATAATGTGTACAATGATTTTTTATTCTTTTTGAACACTATGGGCAATGGATTCAGTCTGGGTGAGTGTCACAACGGCCATTCTTTTGGCCACACTGACAAACAGTTCTGATATTATTCTGTTAAAAGAAAAGGAAATAATGGCAACATACATACATACATACATACATACATACATATAAATATATATATAAAATGTACTCACTTTATTTTAAAGCAGTGCACACTACGTATGTCCTTGTGTATACACTAGATAAATAATCAATGTCCTCTTTTACTTTAAGTTTTCCTTTGTCAGTAAAACAAATGTTAATACACATGGAATTACAGTGAGAGCAAGAGCACACATAATTCTAAATATACAATGATAGTAACAATTCAAAATATTTTTCTTCTATCAAATCCTATTTTCAACAGAGAGAGAGGAATATGTTAGTCACTCATAGTTACTTCTTTATTACACTATTAAATATTCCCAGTGTATCTTAGTTGAATATTTTAGATATAAAAATTTATCCAAATCCTGTAAAGGGTAGGATACACAAAGTATTTTATGTCCTAAGAATTAAAATTCTAAGGAAGAAAATAACTTACCGACATGAATATTTAATTATGAAATGGATAGTGTAACAGCAAGATATTCTCAACAAAAAAGAATTGAAGATAGAAGACTGCTATATGCATTACATATTGGTTCTACAGGCAGATTTTATCTGGTGACTCGATTTATTAACGTCCAAACAGCAAGACGTCCTTGAAGAAGATGACTGTTCTACTCATTACCTAAGCTAGGTGCATGTTGGACTGCATCATACTGACAATTTCCACTCTGGGGGTGGATGTATTCACATCAAACAGACAGTGGTTTCATGACACAAAAAAAGAATAATGCAACAAAATAGCAATAGGTATAATGTATTGCTTCTATGAAAATGACTGAATGTAACAAGTCCAGAAATCCCAAGCCACATATAAATAGGTCTAATCTTTCACACATTTTCACATGAGGGTCAATTATCCATTCAGCATGAATCGGTTTGATTAATAAAGCATTAAGTAAATTCTGGTGGTTGAAGTTGGTTTGTACATGAGGCAGTCTCAAACCAAGGTGTGATTCCATTGTTTCTCAATTAGATAACATATTTCTTTGCACTTTCACAGTCTCTGAACACATCAAATGTTGTCACTGCTTGCTATATGCATTGAGCAAGGGGCAGCCGGTCACATGTTTTGTTCACATGCGTAATGATGACATTATCCAAACCAAAGGGGATCTAAATTGAATTTTATCACTATCAAGCCAATTTGTAAAATGCCATGGTTGTCAGAAAGTAATTGATGGTGTAACTTTGTGGATAGTGATTGAAGAAAGATCTAAATGTACTTTAATAAACTCATTAGTCATTAGCCTAGTATTTTTGGCTGCTTAAATAAACCTACAAACATGCATACAGTGACAGGTAATACCACAAATTTAAGTACCGACCAAAATGTCCTTTTTTCAAACAAAAGCACGCAAATTGAGACTCAAGAAAATAAATGATACTACAGCAATAACTGTAAACTGCCTGCCTTATCATATGGATTAAAATGTCACCAAACTCTTTAAAGTCTTCATAATTCCACAATATGGAGTTTTTGTTACCCAAGTTTGTATCTTTTACTGACATTATTTTCCTTTCAACTTTAACATTTAATGTCTTGACCATTATTTTAACACAGACAATTTTTCTCTATATTCACACAGTAGAATTTTAAAGCTCCAACATCCAGTGGATGTAAAAAAAAGGTTTCAGGGGATCAAAATCTGAGTCAATAATGTCCAAGATATTTGGAGTAAACCACATTTGAGCCAACCATGTTGAAGTGAATAAGTTCCACTTTAACTATTCTGAGAGAGTGACAATATGCAACATCACCCTCTCAGCAATCTTGTATTTCACTGTTATATAGGGCCTTAAAATTACTATGATCCAAGGTCCAGAATTGAATTTTTGGGATGCAGTTATGTCAGATCTTACCAATGCTAGTCCTTCAGACCCTTTATTATTTTTGTCTTGTTCTTAAACTGAACATAATGTGCTGCTGAATCTTTATAACATCTGAAAATTCATAAAAGCACAACGATACAAGCAGAAGTCTTTGCTTGATTTTATGACTTTAAACATGTTACTCAAATCATTAAATTTAGCATGCAATATGCAGATGACAAGTCTAAGCTTGATCTTTGTCAATCAAATGTTTGTCTTTCCTTAACCCCAGCTAAAACTAAGCATCTACTGTATGGGTTTGATCTACTGTATGGGTTTGCTGAATTGTGCATGTCAGTTGTACCTATACTGGCTTATGTGGGCTTGGGCAGCATAGGGTCCTGGATAAGTGAGTTAGAAAAAAGTTTTAGGCCTTGTCAAATACTTCTCAGTAATAGCTCTAGCAAATATAAATAGCCAAAGTAAAAAGTACAGAACCAAATGAACCAGAACCTATATGCACATCTTTTTTGTGAATAGTTTTGGAATGCAAAGCTTATTAATTATGATGCAAAGTACAGTCAAAATTTCCTCAACAGATCCATGCAGACAAGTTGAAATTTATTTTCCCATTAACTGAACCTCCATGTGCTAGACATCTCTACAGAACTGTTAAAACTGCTGGTTCACAATGGGAAATTTTACTGTGCAAGCAATTAACATTAGGTATAGAAAATAGAAAATATTCTACTTATCTTCATGTATTGATATTTAATACACTTCCAAATTTTTGAATGTCAGACCTCATTCTCCTAATTTCTTTTACTTATGGTCAAAACAAAATTGTGTCTGCAATAGCTCCAGTCTGTACTCACCTCAACATGGTGACCAGTTGATAAGCTATTACTCTGTTTTGCATCAAATAGTAACAAGCTTCACCAACAAATGTAATCATTTATATGTCCTTTTAAAATCATTATGCAAATGTTATTTGCCATTTTCCAACTAAAATCATAAAATGATGCGTTGTTACACACTATTGGTTGGTTTATCGTGGTCTTAAGTGGTGTAAGTTACAGAATCTGTTACTTTTAAGGTCTAGAAATAGTTTATTGATCTGCTGAAATGTAGAGATACGTATAGATTAGAAACTTGATTAGAAAATATGAATGTCTACTAGTACTGAAAGATATGTCCATGCTTATCAAAATAATAAACGAGTATTCTCCATTTTCATTCACAGACTATATATAAATATGTACTACAATGACAAAATTTTGACTCTCCCTTGTAAACCTTGTCTAATAGTAGATAACCCTTTGCTTAAACACCAAAATTCTTCCCTTTGTCGTAAACCCTGCATGTTGACATTATGCTATCTTTAATTTATTAGGACAAGTATCTAATTAGTATCTAATTGTCCTAATTTATTAGGACAAGTATCTAATTAGTATCTAATTCTCTCCCTCAGAATGAATTACCTCCCTTGCACCTACTAGACCAACAGTGCCACAGGCAATGGTGATTTCCTTCTGCTTGGTCCATCTCATTATGGTTCCCTTGTTCTGACTTTTCATCTTCCATATTAAATTCATGCTCTGAAAGTATATTAATATTTTGAACTGAAAATTATAATAGAAGCATGTTCAATTCAATCCATATTGATACATTGTTTGGATTATGAACAAGTTCATAAAGAAATTAGTCAAATTTATTGGAAGCTTCTTGTACTTTCATGAAACTATGCCTGACATTAACTGCATTGTTTGAGGATTTGGTCCAAAGCAAAAACACCACCATGTATTTGAAAGCTACTGTACTAAAGATGATTGCTAGTTACATGTTGGAGTATTTAACTTTTTTTGAAAAACATTTCGAAACATAAGGGTCCAAGCATTATAAAATCACTTAAAATCAAAGATTTGTGGGTAAATTCTGGTGCTACTCTCAGCTGAAATTCTACCCCCATGTAAAGATCATTACATAGAAAAGTATGGAAAAAATAACCTAATCACTTATTGCCCATACTATAATAGCTGAGCAAATTTTAAAAATTCACAAAATACGTATAGGATGCAGATCCAAGACCTGTATTATCAAATACACAAAGAAATACATATATTCAGGAGTTAATTTTTCTTTTAATATGACAAAAATATTGAGAACACAATAACCAAAAGTCAGTGCAGACAATTACAACATGATGTTAATCACTTAAGATTTTCCAAGGTCTCATTCACTTCTTATTGACTTTTCTTTCACATAATATGATTGAAATTATAAAATTTGTTGCATCATGTTATATCCAGTTCTCCCAGAGTTCATTGTGCAACAATACACCTAAGAAAACAGTAATGTTATATTGATGCCATCATGATGGAATTGTCACATGATTTCAAGATAGTCAGCAAGTATTGATTTAACCTTAGCAGCATATAATATTCTCCCAAATCAAACTATAGATCCAGACCCAATATCACATAATATACACTGGCAGATCAGGGGTAGCTCAGGTCTCCCATTACACAGTACAGGGGTAGAAAAAAATCCATTGTCCATAAGCCATTAACCACCAAAAATTAATGCTAGGCAACTATTTTCCCAGTGTGAAAGTCAAGCTGGGCAACCCCAAAAGTATTATTAAGAATTGATCACGTTATAAATCATAACAGGGTACCTAAATTATCTCCATACAGTTCACTAGCTGTGTACTGGATAATTTTTATCAGTCAGAAGTCGCACAAATCACCATGTAAGTACTCATTTATCTGATTAAACAACTGCAGTCCATACCAGTGGCTCCTCGGGGTGAAAACTTAATAGGAACAAAATTATCAAATGCTCATCTTCTACCAACACACAAACCATGGCTGTGGTATCTTTTTCTCTGGCTTGACAGTGAATGCTAGTGTTCAAGTAGTACACTTTTCCAATTTGGTCTGTGGAAGACATGGGCCCATGCTGTAAAGCATGTGACACGTGTTCCTGTTGGATAACTTTAGCGAAAGAAATATGGCAAGAATAAAGAATCAAGATCAGGGATAACGAAGGTCTACCAAATGTAAAAATTTTAATGATATATTTCCACATGTGTAATTAGTAGCTATAGAACAGTTTCTGACATAGGTATTGTTTATTATGGTATCTGTCATGCAAAATAATAATGATATTTATTTGAAATTATTAAATGAGCTGTATCAACTTTCCATATGTATGAGAGACATATCCATTTTGGTGATCATAATTTCAACTTAAATATCTCAAATTATGAATATGCAAGGTCACTATCCCAGTGCTAATTTATTTTTCAGCTGAATTTGATTACATTATAATCTCTGTAAAATAACTTCAAAGGCAAATAATAAACATTAAAGCTGATATCAAAGGGTATACCGATTTGTTTCAAAGCATATTTCTCAATATCATGCTCCCAACAGTGACCAGTTAGAATAAATTTTTTAATAAGTTTGTCTTAATGTTAAATGACTAAACTGGTAATGTATGGCTTTGAAAATAGGTAACTTCTAGAGAATGTAGATTTTGAAATGATACATATCTTCTAAAAAAAATTAGAAACTTTTAAGATGATAATCAACCATTTAAAATTTGTATTTAATGTTTGTTTATGCTGTGATATGTCTGATGAAAAAATAAAATCTTTATGTAGATACAAATAAAAATGAAATGTATCATCTGACATAAATTTAAGTACATGGTAATGCATCAGGATGCAACTGTATGGATTGGTCCCCTGTTGTACTTCTACATATAACTATGACAGGTGTGAGGATTTGTTAACCTTGACCTTTCCTAAAACAAAGAAAAAACATGGGCTCTGTATCTAATGCAAACAAAATGGCAGATGTGCAAATGATTTTGGAATTTCTATGTACTGATATAAATCAAATAAATTTATTGTAGAAAACAATAAGTGAAACTTTAGATCTGATGTTGCATCATTTTGCATTTTAACTGTTTTACTGAAGCAATCTGTTAAAAAGGACAAACAGCTCTGAAAATTGATACAAAATTCAGGATGGAAAATAAAAATCAATGCTGTTATATTTATCTACTGATAATCTAAGCTTATTCACGTATTGAAAGTGCTACATTTCAGCTATTTTTTATTGCAGGACCCAAAATCTTTTACTTAGCAGTAATTTTCTTTTGTTGTATACCTCCACCACCACCCCTACCCCAATCTGTAAACAATGAACTTAGATGTAGATTTTTATGAAGGGACATATATAATTGCCTTGATACAGGTCATTTAAAAAATGATGTGGAAGTTAAAAAGTCAGTATAATCTTTGCCAGGCTTAATTGTACCTTGTATACTTAAGATATCAATGTACTATATTTGAACAAAATTAAAAAGTCACCATGAAGTTCAATACACAAGAAACTGAAAAGGAAATAATTTTGTTTTTAAAAATTATTTCTTTTTCATTTTCATACATTAAGTGTCTATATAATCGTGAACACAAATGTTGATAATAATGCTAGCATTTGGGCAAAGTATGTCATGGTGACTTACTCTAGACATTAAAAGGTGTACTCTTCTAGAGGCATCCTCTCATCAAGTTTCTTCATATGCAAATTTAAATGATCTAGAACAAAGACTTAAATGTAATTTGCATGAATTATTATGATGCTGCATTAAAGATGAAGGCTTACACATTTTATTTCATACCCCAACTGAGAAAGCAATAGCAAAATTAAACAAACAATAATGGAATCTTTAAATAATGACAGATTTGGAAAAGTAGGTCCAAGTGGTTAACTTGTCTTTATAGAAACAAAGTTTTATAAATGAGTTTCCCACACAAAAAATTATCATAGCCAAAGGCTTATGAACTGAGGGTTAATATGGTCACCAACTTAGGGTATAGGAAAAAAGTATTTCTTTGGGTGGATACACATGCATTGTTTTCAAAGTGACTACTTGTACAAGAAAGTTGGATGCGGGTTCTCTTTAAAATCATTACAAAAGAATTTCTGGTTCCAAATTAACTCACCAGTGAATGTATTCATGGATTCATCTCCAAGCAGATGAGCTATGAACTTGCCAACTGAAGCCAACATTAGGTTTATCTTGTTTTCATTATTTTTTCCAGCCTTCTCTCGTTTTCTACAGCAAATGCAGTCCCCAGAAACGTTGTTTCCTTTCATTTTTTTACGGAAGTTCTCTATTTGTCTAAAGCACAAGTCTGTCCCGGATTGCTGAAAACAGAGACAATATTAACCAACTCCTCACACTCAGCATTAAGCAGTTAGTGTTAGGACTGGTTGGCCTGGTGTCTGGATAATGTGACTGGATGGGACATCATGCTACATGTATGCAGCATGATGCCCCCAGTGCTAGACATAACTATAAACTGCCACACTGCAGACATCATGGCATCATGACTGAAATTTTTTTTAAGCTATGTTAAAAATCCAAATCACACATACACAACTAACTGTTCCCAGCCAAAAGCAGCTCCAGCAAACTGTGCCCCAGTTTTGTAACACTTCTAAACTGGACTACACATCTCATAAAACATTACTTAGGTCCAATTTTCAATGTTCTGATGCACTGAATGGAAAGACAAATTTTTCTAAAATATATTGATTGGAATACACTCACTTTAATTACAGACAATATACATCGTAAATTTGACTTATGTATGTATCAAAGATGAGGTATTTATATCAATAATAATTTTACAAAATAAAATTTAATTTAATGTGCTTCAGAATTGTACAAGTGTCGTTTCAACAGCATGTTGCAAGGAACTTAACATTATGATGTCACAATAAAGTTAATAATGCCATGTTCAGGCAACAGGAAGAGAATGACAGTATGACCTAAAAAATGACATGAAGAATGACCAAGTGATATGACATGACCACACTGCATGATGAATGACCTTGTGACATGATAAGACCACACTACATGAAGAATGACCATGTGACATGACATGACCACACTACATGATGAATGACCATGTGGCATGACATGATCACACTACATGAAGAATTACCATGTGACATGACATGACCACACTACATGATGAATGATCATATGACATGACATGACCACACTACATGATGAATGACCATATGACATGACATGACCACACTACATAAAGAATGACCATGTGACATGTCAAGACCACACTAAATATGATGAATGACCATGTGATATGAAGAAATATTATATATCACATGTAGTTGTTCCATCCAAAGAAAAACTATCCCTTACAGGAAGCATGTTATACAATGGATTATTCTGGTTCTTTGGGAGATGTATATTCTGTCAAAAATAATACAATAAATATTTTGTAATGATGTTATCAGAAGTTCATACATGCAAACTATGAAGTGTTTTTATTACTATCATTTTATAATGTACATGATTGATAATACACCCACCCATCAATCTGCATAAATGTAGCAACATTATTTTACTTAACAAAGCCTTTGCCAGTAGCAAAACCCCCAAATAGTAGCTAAAACATTTAATAGGCAGGTGCCCATTCTTACCAAATGAAAAAATCAATGTTGCTAATGCCATAACTGTAAATCAAAGTAAACCTGCCATGGGCATAATCAACTGGTTTGTGTTAAAGACAAAGTAACCTAGAGTAAGAATATCTCCTTGCCAGGACAAAAATATTGTCACATATCTGTAAACCGACAGTTGCAACAAACCTTTGGCAATTAAATAGGCACAAAAACAAGTTTATAGTAACCTTCACTTCATTATTTAAAGGGTAAAAAAGATAATTGATTTATTCCATAACTTGGATTCTTTGTCTTCATATAAAGCAATCATTAAACTGGCATTCACTGTTCATTCAAACTAGCTTCAAAATCATGCCATTTGATCCATCATTACTAGCGAAGATTCTGATATGTTAACCCTATCTACATCTTGGCATATCGAACAGGTATCTGCTGATTGTTTTGCAGCCTAGAGCCATCAAGTTTAATTCTTCTCTATTTGCGCAATTTCCCTTTCATAACAAATGGTGGATACATCCCACAGGGAAATGAAGTCTAGCATGGGATGATTGGCTCTTTGCCATTCCCTTCACTTTTCTCGACTCACATTCTTTGCATTATAAATTTAATTGTAAATCCTCAACATTCTATTTATGTGGTTATGCTCATCATTCACATTTCAATTGTTTTCCATCTGTGCAACATAGTCTCAGTCAGTGTGTTGTACAGTCCAATAGTCAACATAATTTCCCTCAACAAACAGTGGATACTTTCCATGGGGAACTGAAGTCCTGCATGGGATGATCAACTATTCACCATTCCCTATGCGATTATGCGCATCCTTCACATTTCAATTGTTTTCCATCTGTGCGACTTAGCTCTCAGTAAGAGTTACATACATATCAAATAGTAAGAGTAATTTCCCCTTTGCAACAAATGGTGGATACATCCCATGGGGAACTGAAGTCCTGCATGGGATGATCGGCTCTATGACATTCCATTCACTTTTTTTCCAATCACATTTTTTGCATCATCTTACTTTAACATAATCTTTTCTTTTCACTTACTGACTTTGAACTTGTTGCATCATCTTCCTTTACATCTTACTTTATAAATTCATGAAATTCAAATGTGATATCCTTCCCTGTCAAGACCGCTCCGGTGGCCTAGTGGTTAGAGCGTCCTCCTCGGATGCGGGAGGTCGTGGGTTCGATCCCCGGTCGAGTCATACCAAAGACTTACAAAAATGGTACTAACAGCTGCCTCGCTTGGCTCTCAGCATTAAGAGGTTAGTGTTAGGACTGGTCGGCCTGGTGTCAGGATAATGTGACTGGGTGGGACATCATGCTACATGTCTGCGGCATGATGCCCCAGTGCTAGACATCACTATAAACTGCCACACTGCAGACATCGTAGCGATATGACTGAAAAATTGTTAAAGCTACGTTAAAAATCATAATCACATCACATCACATCCTTCCCTGTCAACATCTTGTATATAGCAGTGAACGTGTGCAATTTGTCCTCAATATTTGTCTGCAGGTTCTTGTCCAGTTGTACAGCTGAGAGCCATCCAGTCTGATTCTTATCAGTTTGCATAATTTCCCTTTTTGCAAAAACAATGGATACGTCCCAGGGGGAACTGAAGTCCTGCATGGATGATCAGCTCTTTTTACCATTCCATTCACTTTTCCTCCCTTACCTCTCCTAGACAATAATATTTTGCTTGATGTTCAAGTAATCATAATCTTTGTTTTTCACTTACCAATTTTTAACTTGTTGTATCATCTTACTTTACAAATCAAGGGAATTCAAATGTGAGATCCTTCCCTGTTAACTTCTTGTATTCAGCAGTTAACGTGTCCAATTTGTCCTCAATATTTGTTTGCTGGTTGTTGTCCAGTTGTACAGCTGAGAGCCATCAAGTTTGATTCTTATGCATTTGCATAATTTCCCTTTCACAACAAACGGTGGATACGTGTCACGGTGAACTGAAGTCCTGCATGGGTTGATCAGCTCTTCGCCATTCCCCTCACTTTTCTCCAATCACATTTTTTGCATTACAATTTTAATTGTAAATCCTCAGCATTCTATTTATGTGGTCATGCTCATCCTTCACATTTCAACTGTTTCCCACCTGTGTGAAGTAGCTTTTGGTCAGAGTTTCATACATAGTAAAATAGTAAGAGTAATTTCCCTTTTCGCAACAAATGGTGGATACGTCCAATGGGGCACTGAAGTCCTGCATGGGATGATCGGCTCGTTTTACCATTCCCTTCACTTTTGCTCCATTACCTCACCTTGACAATGATACTTTGCTTGACGTTTAAGTAAACATAATCTTTTGTTTTAACTTACTGACTTTTAACTTTTTGCATCATCTTGCTTCTCAAATTCAGGGAATTCAAATGTGAGATCCTTCCCTGTCAACTTCTTGTATTCAGCAGTGAATGTGTTCAACTTGTCCTCAATATCTGTCTGCTGGTTGTTGTCCACTTCAGTACAGTTGAGAACCATCAAGTTTGATTGTTATCCGTTTGCCTAATTTCAATTTTCGCAAGGAATGGTGGATACGTGTCACGGTGAACTGGAGTCCTGCACATGATGATCAGCTCTTCACTGTTTCCTTCACTTTTCTCCAATCACATTTTTCATTTTTTGCATTATAATTTTAATTGCAAATCCTCAATATTCTATTTATGTGGTTATGCTTCTACCTTACATTTCAATTGTTTTCCATCTTTGTGACATAGCTCTCCGTCAGGGTGTCGCACATAGTCAAATAGTCAACGTAATTTCCCTTTTGCAACAAACGGTGGATACATTCCGCAGGGAACTGAAGTCCTGCATGGGATGATCGACTATTCGCTGTTCCCTATGTGGCTATGCGCATCCTTCACAGTTGACTTCTTTTCTACCTGTGCAACTTAGCTCATGGTCAGAGTTTCATACAGAGTCAAATACTCAGCGTAATTTCCCTTTAGCAACAAAAGGTCGATTCATCCCAGGGGGAACTGAAGTCCTGCACGGGATGATCTCTTTTTACTGTTCCCTTCACTTTTTCTCCCTTACCACTCCTAGACAATGATACTTTAATTGACGTTCCAGTAAACGTAATCTTTTCTTTTCACTTACCGACTTTGAACATGTTGCATCATCTTACGTTACAAATTGAAGGAATTCAAATTTGATATCCTACCTACCAACTTCTTGTATTCAGCAGTGAATGTGTCCAACTTGTCCTCAATATTTGTCCGCAGGTTCTTTTCCAGTTGTACAGCCGACAGCCATCAAGTTTGATTCTTATCTGTTTGCGTAATTTCCCTTTCACAACAAATGGTGGATATGTGTCACGGTGAACTGAAGTCCTGCATGTGATGATCAGCTCATCACTGTTCCCTTCTCTTTTCTCCAATCACATCTTTTGCATTATAATTTTAATTGTAAATCCTCAACATTTTATTTATGTGGTTATGTGCATCCCTCACATTTCAATTGTTTTGCATCTGTGCGACATAGCTCTCGGTCAGGGTGTTGTACGTAGTCAAATAGTCAGCGTTATTTCCCTTCTGCAACAAATGGTGGATATGTTCCATGGAGAACTGAAGTCCTGCAGGGGATGATCAACTATTCGCCGTTCCCTATGCGGTTATGTGCATCTTTCACATTTGAATTGTTTTTCACCTGTGTGACTTCGCTCAGGGTCAGAGTCTCATACAGAGTGATATAGCGTAATTTCCCTTTCGCAACAAACTGTGGATACATCCCATGGGGGAACTGAAGTCCTGCATGGGATGATCGGCTCTTTCTACCGTTCCCTTCACTTTTCCTCCCTTACCTCACCTATGCAATGATACTTTGCTTGATGTTCAAGTAAAACATAATTTTTTCTTTTAACTTACCAACTTTGAATTTGTTTCATCATCTTACTTCATAAAATTGAGGAAATTCATATGTGAGATCCTTCCCTGTCAACTTCTTGTATTCAGCAGTGAATGTGTCCACCTTGTCCTCAATATTTGTCTGTTAGTTCTTGTCCAGCTGTACAGCTGAGATCCATCAAGTTTGTTTCTTATCTGTTTGCGTAATTTCCCTTTCACAACAAATGGCGGTTATGTGTCATGGTGAACTAAAGTCCTGCATGGGTTGATCAGCTCTTTGCCATTCCCTTCACTTTTCTCCAATTGCATTCTTTGCATTATAAATTTAATTGTAAATTCTCAACATTCTATTTATGCAGTTATGCTCATTATTCACATTTCAATTGTTTCCCATCTGTGTGACATATCTCTCAGTCAGTGTGTCGTGCATAGTCAAATAGTCAATGTAATTTCCCTTTTGCGACAAATGGTGGATACGTTAAATGTGGAACTGAAGTCCTGCATGGGATGATCGACTATTCGCCGTTTCCTATGCAGTTATGCGGATCCTTCACATTTGACTTCTTTTCCATCTGTGCGACTTATCTCTCAGTAAGAGTTTCATACACAGTCAAATAGTAAGCATAATTTCCCTTTCACAACAACCGGTGGATACATCCCACAGGGAACTGGAGTCCTGCTCGGGATGATCGGCTCTTTTTACCATTCCCTTCACTTTTCCTCCCTTACATCACCTAGACAATAATATTTTGCTTGACGTTCAAGTAAACATAATCTTTTCTTCTAACTTACCAACTTTGAACTTGTTGCATCATCTTACTTCACAAATTGAGGGAATTCAAATGTGAGATCCTTCCCTGTCAACTTCTTGTATTCAGCAGTGAATGTGTCCAACTTGTCCTCAATATTTATCTGCAGGTTCTTGTCCAGTTGTACAGCCAAGATCCATCAAATTTGTTTCTTATCCATTTGTATAATTTCCCTTTCGCAACAACCGGTGGGTACCTCCAATGGGGAACTGGATTCCTGCTCAGGATGATTGGCTCTTTTTACCATTCCCTTCACTTTTCCTCCCTTACCTCGCCTACACAATGATACTTTGCTTGACGTTCAAGTAAACATAATCTTTTTTTTTTCACTTACCGACTTTTAACATTTGCATCATCTTGCTTCACAAATTCAGGGAATTCAAATGTGACATCCTTCCCTGTCAACTTTTTGTATTCAGCAGTGAATGTGTCCAACTTGTCCTCAGTCTTTGCTTGTTGGTTCCAGTCCACTTGTACAGCTGAGAACCATCCAATTTGATTCTTAAATGTTTGCCTAATGTAATGATTAATGACATCAGCTTTTTGTCTGTAATATTGTTATTTTCACTATAGTGTTGATATTTTGCTGGATAGTTAAATCTATTTTAATAAAAATATAAGATCACAAAGGCTCACCCCAGCATCAGAAACAAGTTTAATCCATTAACGTTTGGTTTACAATTTCTCCCGCTTACAGTGATTGGGCATGGACATTCATTTATTAATACTATACTTACAGGTGGGTGTTTAAAAAGTCCCAGCTGTTAGGTGGCTGAGATAAATAATATTTATATTAAGAAAATCGCCATATAAATGATCATGATTAATGAGGTTTATTAAATAAATTCTTACATTAATACCCATTTTGTTTTATCACTCTGAGAAAAACAGGTTAAGTTAAGTCTGAGCATAAACCGGTTGATTGCATATTTTTTCAAGTAAATTTGCATAACGGACTGTATTTTTGTATAATTTATTGTTTGTACACTCCTAAATACCTCCAGACAAATCATGTACTTAAAGAAAATCAAAACCAAGGTTACGTTTGACAGACATCTGCTTAGTATCATCTTGTAAATAGATCAAGGTCAATACAAAAGCTGTAACTTTTGTAACAGTCGGTCGATTTATAAGGCCACGTAGTTCATTACATACGCAGCTAAGACCAGACACTTCAAGAAACTATCAATATATACAAAATAAAGCAACACAATGCTTCTGTGTACATGAAATATTATCGCTACCATTGATGTGCATAATGTTAATGTTGTATTCCTGCAACATCAAATGCCTTCTCAAAAGTCTGTAACTTTTGTTTCTAAATTTTGTTAATGAAAGTAAGGGGGTTGTGATCAATGAATACAATAATCGGAGAACGAGCTGAACTAATATACAAGTCAAAGTGTAAAAGTACTTGGTTTTATGACTTAAATCCCAAATGATCCTAAAAGCTCCATCACAAGTCCAAAAGTATAAAGTGTTCCAGATTAATTCCAGTAATTAATGCGCTGATGTTTCGTATTGCAAGTAAGGTACAACTAATATTGGTGAATGTAAAATCTGGGAGTATATTCCTCTAGGAAAACTCTACCTGTAGGTTGTCCTTTGCTTACCCTATCATGTTACATGATCTGTTTATTTAATGCCGCTAAATTTATTGATTAATGTCCCAGAACTTTACATGTTCAGAAACATGAAGGCAACTTTGGTATGATAATTCATACCTAACAATATAATATTCAGTAATTTAATTATTAATGTAATTAATTCTTTTAAAACTGTTAGTAATTTTTTGTTTAAATCTGTCTATATAGATAATATGAAAATTTTGTCCTATTTATACAATTACCTCTTCACGCATGTCGTTGAAATAGTATTGATGCTGAATACAATCCTAAAGTGGTATTCTTGAAACTGAATTAATTTAATGTTTGAAACATTTCAATAATACATTTTTAATGTTTCAGTATGAATAATATTACTACATTTTTTTCAAATCTGCTTTAGGTTTTGTAATCAAGATCCAAATAATATTGGTGAATATGAAATTGGCTAAACCTTCTATGAAACTCTAGCTTCAAGTTGTCTGTTTTTACCCTATAACGCTACATGTTCTGTTTCTTCAATTTCTGGCTATAATCAGTTGTTATGATTATGTCCTCAAACTGTACATTATCAGGAACACATAGCTGGTCTATTTCACAACAACATCATATATGTATTTATAAACTGTGTTATTGTTGTTACCCTATAACACATTTGATATTAAATATTACCTAGTTGTAGATCTTTGAATGGCGATTACAATGATATGAACATGTTAATGTTATCTATTTCCATTACAATTTGAACAACCTTTTAAGTTACAATTCCTATATATTTTTGCTGTATTGAACGAAATTTGTATTGCTTTTTAAGAAACTCTTTTCTCAGGTTAATTATTTTATATATGTTAATATATTTTCAAATCCCGCACATAACGTAACCAAATAATTAACTGCCTTTAGATTATTTAACTAAACATCAATAAAAATTCAAATCTCTGTATCCATCTAAGCGTGAAAGCTACAAATCTGTGAATTTTAAGTTTTACAAAAAAGACCATGCTCTTTTTGAATGTTGTAATGAATTGTAGATGGTGACATTAATTTGTTTCTTTTTTTATTTTGTGAATCATGTCATAAAGATGCATTACACTATTTTACAATAACATTACCAAATACATAGATATGAACAAAGTGTTTGTATAGCCAGTTAGCTTTTTAAAATTTCTTTTCAATAAGGCAACAAATACATATTTCTGACATCAAATAAATGTGTAATCGATGAATTTAAGCTAACAGACATCTTTAAGCTTCAAGTTGTCTGTTTTTACCCTATAACGCTACATGTTCTGTCTCTTCAATACCTGGCTATAATCATTTGGTATGATTATGTCCTCAAACTGGACATTATCAGGAACATGAAGCTGGTCTATTTCAAAACAACATCATATATGTATTTATAAACTGTGTTATTTTTGTTATCCTATATCATATATAATATTATACATTACCTAGCTGTAGATCATTGAATGGCAATTACAATGATACCAAAATGTTAATGTTATTTTTCCTTGAAGAGCTTTTTCCCAACAATTGTTTCCAGTATTAGCATCACACGAACAGATCCAAGTGAGATAACTATTATACAATGTAATATTGTATATATGTCTGAGTTGCCTCCCTTGATTCATTCAACTGCCTGCAAGACCAGCAGATATGAAGCTCGTCACAGTAAATCCCGTGCCTTTGCCAACCCATTGGTAACAATTCAATATTAATAAAAGGAATTCAGTTTTATAGAATGTGCTATAAGTATTGCAAGCAAGGTACAATTAATACTGATGAATGTAAAATCTGCAAGTATATTCCTCTAGGAAAACTCTACCTGTAGGTTGTCTTTTGTTTACCATAAAATGCTACATGATCTGTTTATTTAATACCACTAAATTTATTGATTAATGTCCCAGAACTCTACATGTTCAGAAACATGAAGGCAACTTTGGTATGATAATTTATACCTAACGATATAATAGTCAGTAATTTAATTATCATTGTAATTATTATTTTTAAAAATGGGAGTATTCATTTTTTTTAAATCTGACTATATAGATACTAACAAAATTTTGTCCTTTTTATACAATTACCTCTTCATGCATGTTGTTGAAATAGTATTTAGGCTGAATACAATCCTAATGTGGTATTCTTGAAACTGAATTAATTTAATGTTTGAAACATTTCCATAACACATTTTTAATGTTTCAATATGAATAATATTACTATGCTTTTTTTCAAATCTGCTTTACATTTTGTAATCAGGATCCAAATAATATTGATGAATATGAAATTGGCTAAACCTTCTATGAAACTCTAGCTTCAAGTTGTCTGTTTTTACCCGATAATACTACATGTTCTGTCTCTTCAATCCCTGGCTATAATCAGTTGTTATGATTATGTCCTCAAACTGGACATTATCAGGAACATGAAGCTGGTCTATTTCACAACAACATATGTATTTATAAACTGTGTTATTTTTTTTACCCTATGTCATATATTATATATTACCTAGCTGTTGATCTTTGAATGGCGATTTTAACGATACCAAAATGTTAATGTTATCGTTCCCATTACCATTAGAGTAACCTTTTATCTGTTAATATTCCTTAATATGTATGCCGTATGGAATTAAATTTGTATTGCTTTTTAGAAAACTCAATTTCCAGGTTAATTATTTTACATATGTTACTATATTTTCAAATCCCGCACATAACGTAACCAAAAAAATAATGAACTGCCTTTAGAGTCTTTTACTAAACATCAGTAAAGCGGCATACTATCCTCATTTAAGCCAAAACTGGATTTTTTAGAAACTGAAATCTCTATATCTTTCTAAGTGTGAAAGCTACAAATCTGTAAATGTTCAGTTGTATAAAATGGACCATGCTCTTTTTGAATATTGTAATGAATTGTATATGGTAACGTCAATTTTTTAATTTTTTATAATTTTGTAAACCATGTCATAAATATGCATTACACTTTTTTGGTGATAACTTTACCAAATATACAAATATGAACAAAGTGTAGGTATGGCCAGCTAGCTTTTTAAAATTTCTTTACAAGAAGATAACAAATATGTATTTCTGACATGAAATAAGCATGTAATCTTTGAATTAAAGGTAACAGATAACTTGAAGCTGTGTCAGATCAGATCAGATTGTCAGATGTTTTGTTTTTTGACCATATTTTTATAACTATTAAACATAAATGAATGATATATACATCATTAGAAAGCCATTTAAAATCCACTTCTGTTCACACCCCTTACGACATATTTCCTTCACAGGAAAAAAAAGTGTCAGTTTATTTTTGATCTAACATCAGTCTCTGCTATCTGCAGCTTCATTACCCAAAATGGAAAACATATTTTAAAATCTTCAATTTTTGTTGAGGCTTTTAATTAACTGAAGATATTTGCATTAGTTATATTAAAAGTATCATTCCTCATCAAAAGTCACCCTGACCATGAGTATCTGACACCAAAATTAAAATTATTAAAAATAAAAAATGCATGGTCGTAAAGGATGTCATTGTCCAATGACATTGGACAACTGAATTGCAATATGTACCTCTAAGACAGAGTGATGTTTAGATGGATAAATAGGCAGAGTATACTTCCCTGAGGTAGGAAAACTCCAAGGAATTACTCAGCTGCCAAAAGGTCACATAGCAGATTGATACATGGTTAGTCTCATAAAAAGTGCTTTGATCAGGCACAAGCAGAAGTAGTTAACTGACATTTGAAGGAGTTTGGCCCCAATCCCTCTCTCCAAGGAAGGCCACTCTGGTGACATCTGTCTCGGAAAGCAGATAAACTTTCTGTACTGTTTTCACTAAAACAAGCCAAACCATGTGGCAACAATTTTTTTAGATTGGGTGGCTTGGACTTCTGTTATGTACTCCTCTAATATACCGTGACTAGGTTTCACATTTGAAGAAGAAATTAAAAACCAGGACCAAGTCATTGTACAGAACAATATAAAAGGAAATAGGCATGTTGAATTGCTGTCAGAGACAGAAGCTGTATCTTCCATGGTGAAAGTTCAAATTTACCATAGGACATGTTTGTTAACAATAACATTTTTTGTCAGAACCTGAAATTCCATTGTAATGAAAATCACAGTTGGTAGTATTTGTCTGTATAACCCTAAGTAATTCAAATGAATTCCCATTTAAGCATATATTTTGTATGTCCCATGAGAAGACTGAATAGACCTACTGTTCTGTAAACTCATACAGTTATGTAACACCTTCAAGAATATTCAAATTTTACTATCACTTGCAAATATAAATACACTTACATCTGAATATAGCTCGTAAAGTCTTTCAGTAGTGAGGAATTTTGTGAATGACACACCATGGTCATGAAACAGCTGAACAAAGTCTGCTCTGTCCTTCACCAGGGCTTCAAACATGTAATCCTCCAAGCCAATTGTCTGCAAAAAAAGAAAACAAGGAAACAACTACTCTCACAAAAGAAACATTTCACTGTGTGGTCCAACAAACACCACTTGTCACAAGAAACTGATAATGGGATGCTAATCAAACCTGCCTCGGAGATTCAATAATGATGGTATTTACTTAGTTAGCTAAAGATAACTGCATACAGAAGCTAATCTAAAGAGCATGGGATAAAATATATTGAAACAAAATGAAAGTAAAAATCTTGTACTTTAGAACTTAAAGTTAATCTAGATTGAGTTCAGAGACATACAGACAGAAACACAAACAAATGGATGCCAAGTGATGGCTATATGGAAGTTTCTGCCAAGATGGAATTGGCAAAAACTGGATGTCTTGTGGAACATATGATAAAAAACTGAATATGTGGGTTCAGTTCAGACAATCTGTGCTATTAAATACTTAAATTTCTGGAATGAATATTGTTACCTGCTACAACTATTTGCAGTCAATCAGACTAAACATAGAAACCTTTCTGTAGCAAAGTAAGTTTTGACTCCTAAACTTTTCAACCTTGTGAAAAGGTAAAAAGCTCAGGAGTCAAAAACTTATTTTACTATAGAAAGGAATTTATGTTCAGTCTCATTAACTTAAATTTCTGATTTGAAGTTTAATAGATTCAAGAGAGATTCATCTCTGCAGCACCCACAACCCCTTCCAATAACCATGAGTCACCTTATTAAATCATACTGTATCTAGACAACCTATCTAAAGATTTGTCATATATAATACTGTATCTAGACAACCTATCTAAAGATTTGTCATATATAATACTGTATCTAGACAACCTATCTAAAGATTTGTCATATATAATACTGTATCTAGACAGCCTATTTAAAGATTTGTCATATATAATACTGTATCTAGACAGCCTATTTAAAGATTTGTCATATATAATACTGTATCTAGACAGCCTATTTAAAGATTTGTCATATATAATACTGTATCTAGACAGCCTATTTAAAGATTTGTCATATATAGGCACAATATCAAATCTTTTCAAACAAATAAATTCTTTTTCACATATACAATATATGAACATATCCAACCTAAATATCAAGTTCTAGCAAGCAGTAAGACCCTGTTATGTGGTAGGCTTAATAATAGGAAACATAACTTATTGTAGAAGTGAATGGTAACAAGCAAAAAGCAGTCTTACAAAACAATATCTTCACTCATAAGATACTATACTATCAATGTCCTAAATATCCAAACTCTACAAGTTTTTGGACACCATATTTACAAAAATGCATTAATTTTCAATAGTACAAATAATTTTAGGTCATCAAGTAAATTTTTCAAAGCCAACAAAAAATAAAACATTTAAGTTAGAACTTAAACTAAGGAATGTTCTACCCAAAGAGATAAACATGAAACTGCTTTGATTGCCTGGATCAACTGAGAGTGTTGTCCAAAGGCAGAAATATCAACAGCTGACATTACCCCACAACATGTATTTTTTTTGGGGAGGGGTGAAACTACTATTAATTATGCAATACTTACAAGCCGCTATTGCATAACTAACTTATTTTCTTGCCGAAAACTAACCAGCCATTTGATGTGAATACATCCTCCCAGAGTGCAGAAAAAGTCAGAATAGCCTTTTGCACTCCACTCTCTTACACACCACTCTATATGTCACATGGTTATATGCAGAAGGTAGGTATCATGTCATCTTTTCACAGATGACAATTACGCAAGACACTAGAGCGGGGTGGGAGGAGGGCTTTCGGCAATAGTTGCAGGTAAGTATTGCATAATTAAAGTTAGTTTTACCCCCCAAAAAACTACATTTTAATAGCAGCAATTATTTATCTTGCTGCTACTGCATAGATGAATTTATTAATTAGGAGAGTAGGCTGATGCTCTAGTCAAACTGATCAAAAACACAGAAAATGAGTTGCACTCACCGTAAAGGGAGAGGTCTATCTATATATGGTTGACATTGACGTCTTGACGTCTCTCTGAGTCCCATATTGTGTCATAACAATGGGCCCCAGAAAGAAACACAAATATGATTAGTGTTGCAGTGTTCTACCTCTCTAATGGGAGGGCACAACCCAAAGTTGCAGTGCTGCACCTCATTAATGGAAGAGCGCAACCCGCTCTCGTGATGTTCTACCGCCATAAGAAAAGGGTGCAACCTACTGCTGCCATGTGCAACCTACCTAATGGGAGGGTGCAACCCGTTAGAAACCAGAGGCAGAGAGGGTCAACATGTTCCTGCTGCACTAAACACAGAAGATTCTCCACTAGGCATCATTGGCACTGGAAGTTTAAGCTCTCTTCAACTGAATGATGCAACTGGCAATTCAGTCCAAACATCTGTCCTGGCAGAGAGAATGCTAGAGATGATCTAGGCAAGAAGATGGAGAATGTGTAGGCTGTTGTGGAGAAGGGATCCCTGGTGTAGTGACACAGATCCCTCCTGATGAGTAGAGACCTGGGTTGATCGATCAATAGGTCGAGGAGATCGATGGACCATGATCACTGGGGCCACAAAGGGGCAATGAGAATGATCTGAGCAGAGAAGTTAAGACTGGTTGCAGAACTTGTGGTAGCAGTCGGAAGGGTGGGAAGACATATGTGAATAGGCAGTCCCACTGTACGCTGAATGTAATGACTGTCCATGCTCTCTGATCCAGGACAGACATGTAAAAGGGAAGTTGTTGAGCTTGGTTGCAAACAGGTCCACTAGAGGTCTTCCCCAGAGGGGAAACAGGAACTCTGAGTGGTGAAGAAATCATTCTGTTGAGGAAGGCTCAGTCTGTTCTGGATAGACTGTCTGCTACATTTATCTTACCTGGAACGTGGAGAACTCAGATTGTGACATTCTCTGAGGCTGCCCAGAGATAAGGTTCCAGACCTTCCAAGCTTTTCTTTTCTTTTAAAAAGAAGGGGCATGTGTGCCTCCTTGATGTAATAGATATGATAAGACAGACTTTTTGTCTGAGGAGACCATGACACATCTGCCCCTTATTATGCCAATGCACCCTTGCAGTGCTAGAAATACTGCTTTCATTCTTACATTGTTGATATGGAGGGACAATTCTGCCTGAGTCCAATAACCATGGAGAATTATGCTCTCAAGCTCTAACACCTCCCACTGGAATCTGATGCAACAGCAAAAACAAATAGGAGCATCCCCATCAGGATTCTGTCTTGAATCATCCACCAAGCAAACTGTGGTGTAAAACGGTCCTAGGTGAATTGAGGTTGATAGAGAATCTCTGTGAGGCTTCCAACTGCCAAGAATGAGGAAACTTAGAGGACGCACGTGCATTCAAGGTTCCAAGTAGGGAAAGATAAAAGCAAGCAGACAACATAGTTTGCTCATAGCATCTCTAGGAGAGCCAGGATCTGATGTACCCAATCCAGAGGAATCCGGACTTAGTTTTAGTTGTGAGGAAGTTCATCTCCATGCAAACAGAGACTTGTGATGGATATATTCCAACTTCAAGGTTGGGTAAGAGACCCAACTGAATTAAGAGCGAAACAGATCCTGATGAAGGGACTAACTTGAATACTATCAATCAGCCAGTCAAAAACTGGAGAATCAATGTTCCCTGTATTTTGGGGTAGGTTGGTACTGCACCCATGGGTGCAGAAGAGATTCCGAACAGCAGAACCCAGAATTGAAAAACTTCCTGGTCTAGGCAAAAATGAGATATTTGCGGTGTGGAGAAAAGAAAGGAGTGTGCTGAATGTTGATGGGGATGGTCCAAGTAAATGTCCAAAGAATGTTCTGGATTGAGGAGGTTGTCTTCATCAAGAAGGTTTTCTCCAACAGAAACTGGAAGAGCAGGGAGAGCTCAATAAATGTTTGAGATTTCCTGCTTTTCTAGGAAACCAGGAAGATTCAGGAGTAGATGGAGGGAGACTGATTGTTCAAGACCCTCTTGACTGCCCTTTCTGCAAAAGTGTGTGCACCTCTTCACTCAATTCAACCATCCTGGAACTGGGAAAGAAAATTGGGGATCTTCATAGTGGGGGTATTTCCAGAACTGGAGACAACAACCCTTGTTTACCATGGAGAGGACCCACCCAATATCTGTAATGCTTGACCAACACCCTAAGAGGCCTGGGTGAGCTCCTACTGGGATGTGTGTGAAGGGGATGCAGGAGACGGGTTAATTTGCTAGGGCTATCCACTATTTCCTGCCAGTAGGAATGGAAGAAGGGTTAGAGAACTTTCTGAAGGATCCGCAGCGACCTGGGCAACATGGACCTGATGAGGAAGTGGTCAAGCATGAGTTGGGGATTGGAACAGGTGTGCACCTGCTTGAAAAATGCAGATGGCTCCCGTGGGCATTTAACCTGATCTCGCTTCCTGGTCAATTGCGATGGGCCAGGACTGGAGAGAAAGATCAATGTGGTGATCCAGCAAGGCTGGAGAACCCAAGGTAGGAATGATGCACCCAAGAGGGTCTCAGCTTCTAGAGGAGCAGCCCCTAGAAGGTCTTTACTGTGGTTTAGGAGGACCTTCAATGAGTCCAATGCAGCATCATGGCGGATGTGCAGAAAGTTTGCCAATAGTGCCATGGCATCAGAGCACATGCTGAGATGTCTGGCCACAGCATCCTGCACATGCAGTAATATGGCTGGATTCAATGAGACCTCATTCAGCATACTAAGGAAGTAGCTGAGAATAGGTTGGCATGCAAAACTTTGGTTACAAGGGACTGGTTTTCTGCTGCATGGCATCAATTGTTTTGATGGAAAGGCATGCCCAGACTCCCACAGAAATATCCACTTTGGCTGCATTGGTGTCCAAAGAAGAAGACTGAAAGTACTTTGGGGAAAGTACCCAGTAGATGAAGAAGAAATAGGGGGTCTCAACATTGAGGGAGGAACAGACCACTCTCTATGTTGATGACCTACATTGACCTTGTGAATACCTCCTCAATCATGGATAAATGGGAGAAGTAAGAGGTTTGGTTAATGAGCTGGTATCCTGGAGATCATTCCCAAATTGGAAAGGATCCTTATAGACTGTGTGCCCGGTTGTTGGGGGCACAAGTCCATGTTTACCACATTATCAAAAGGACCAGCCCTCCTGTTCCTCACCCATTTGAGACGAAGGGGTGGGCCTGAGAGAAGGTGTCATTGCCACAGCTTCTGTCAAGAACTTGCTGGATGCAACGAGGACAGAGTGCATCTTCATCATCATAGGCAAGGATGCTCCAAGTTGGAGAATGGCTGGGCATCACCACGTCCTTTGATGGAAGGGGAATAGGAGCACTCTATGTCACAGTCATACCGCATGCACACCTGTGTATGCAATAAGAACACTGTATATATGAAAAAAACAATAACGCTGACCTTGTGAAAAAATTACTGGTAGTTTTCTTGATTGAAAAACAATTCACCTGTGCATTTGTTTATTAAAGTAACATTTAGATACATATGCAATGTCAATGTGTAACATGGGCAAACAAAAGGAATACAGTAAGAGAATTTGAAGACAGGCCAGAGGAAACGTGTCTGCAAGGTTAAACAGGACTATTGTTTTTCTCCTTATAAGTCGAGAACTTATCTGTACCACAGTGTTTTATATAAGCAAGGAAAATTATGTCCTCAACATTAGGCAGGAAATGTTAATATTCTCCTTAGAAACACAAGGATTTATCTGTACCACAGTGATTTGTATATATGTAAGGAACGTTTGTCCACCATAACTTTTTGGAAAACCATATCATAGCCTTTTCCCTTAAGAACTTAGTTCTTTTTAGGGCTTCAGAGGCTACCTGATGTTGAATCTTTATGGTGCCCATGTTAAACATTGACATTGCAGATGTATTTGTTACTTTAATAAACAATAAATGAACATAAATATTTTAATTAGAATGTGCATGATATGTCAGTTTGTGTTTTCTCTCATATATATGTACATTATGAAGTATGATTATTTTCTTTTAAAGAATATCAAGATAGTTTAGTTTGTTTAAATTTGTTCAATTTTTTCCTAAAACCTATTCTATTTTACAACCTATAAAAATTGTTGAAAACATTTTGTCCTACTTAAATTATATATATCTTACATAGTATCTACTTGCTGTTTGAAGAAAAAGAACTTGTAAAAGCTATTTGGGTCTAATTGTCTTTTGAGTTGGGCCAAATTGTCTTTCAAGTTGAAAAGAATTGTCTTATTTGGTCCAAGCTGGGCCAAATTGTCTATAATCCCCATGCAAAGAATGACATAATACCTACCTTCTGTATATAGCCAAGTGACATATAGAGTGGTGTGCAAAATAAGAAAGAGGTCAATTCTGACCTTTTCTCTACTCTGGGGTTATGTATTCATGTCAAATGGATCGTTAGCTTTTGGCATGAAAATAGGTTAGCTATGCAATTTGAACCTATCTCTATGGATTTGGTTCATAGAATTGTGATGAAGAGTGACCCAAAGTCATGTGAACTCAATAAAATTCCAATTCACTGCTGCTTGAGAGCTTAGATTTAATACTGCCTTCACTAACTGATGTTATCAATACTTCTCTCTCATCCGCAGAATTCCAATCATTTTTTAAAAGTCCTACTGTAAAGCCTCTGTTGAAGAAACCGACACTTGATCCTAAGGATTTAAAGAACCACTGCCCTGTTTCTAACCTCTCATTCATTTAAAAAATCTTAGAAAAGGTTGTTATACTCTAGCATGTATCTCATCTGAATTCAAACAGTCTTTTTAGCAATGTACAGACAGCATATTGACCTCACCATAGTACTGAAACTGCCCTTTTCTCTGCTTTGGATAGTGGAAAGATTACAGTCCTCACCCTCCATGACTTGTCTGCAGCATTTAACACAACAGACCCTGATATAATACTTCACCATCTCCAGCGTATATTTGGTATTCATAATACAGTCTTACT
>JAECUM010041887.1:0-25709 GCA_016617855.1 Megalonaias nervosa
AAACTTTCTTCTCTCTTCTACATTTTGTTGATTGTCAACAGTCCAAATTACCAATCTGGCCTCAAGAATGTGTACATCCAATACAGAAACTTTCTTCTCTCTTCTACATTTTGTTGATTGTCAACAGTCCAAATTACCAATCTGGCCTCAAGAATGTGTACATCCCATACAAACACTTTCTTCTCTCTTGTACATTTTGTTGATTGTCAACAGTCCAAATTACCAATCTGGCCTCAAGAATGTGTACATCCCATACAAAACTTTCTTCTCTCTTGTACATTTTGTTGATTGTCAACAGTCCAAATTACCAATCTGGCCTCAAGAATGTGTACATCCCATACAGAAACTTTCTTCTCTCTTCTACATTTTGTTGATTGTCAACAGTCCAAATTACCAATCTGGCCTCAAGAATGTGTACATCCCATACAGAAACTTTCTTCTCTCTTCTACATTTTGTTGATTGTCAACAGTCCAAATTACCAATCTGGCCTCAAGAATGTGTACATCCCATACAGAAACTTTCTTCTCTCTTGTACATTTTGTTGATTGTCAACAGTCCAAATTACCAATCTGGCCTCAAGAATGTGTACATCCCATACAAAAACTTTCTTCTCTCTTCTACATTTTGTTGATTGTCAACAGTCCAAATTACCAATCTGGCCTCAAGAATGTGTACATCCCATACAAAAACTTTCTTCTCTCTTCTACATTTTGTTGATTGTCAACAGTCCAAATTACCAATCTGGCCTCAAGAATGTGTACATCCCATACAAAAACTTTCTTCTCTCTTGTACATTTTGTTGATTGTCAACAGTCCAAATTACCAATCTGGCCTCAAGAATGTGTACATCCCATACAAAAACTTAATACTGTTCTTCTGATACACATATTCTCATTATTCCCACTGTTGAAACCAAGTCTTTGCATATTAGGGCCCAGCTACTTGGAACCAATTGCTGCTTGTACTTAGACACAATGACACCGTTATATCATTCAAGAGTGCATTAAAAACTCAACCCTTTCAGCAGCAAGAACAGACTTAGTATTTCTCTGCCCTTAATTAATTTTACCATGCTTTGTAATTCCATGATGTTGTGTTTTTTGATGTTTTAATCTTGTTTATGTGTGTTAGCTAGTATTGTAAAGTGCTAAGAGCTGTTAAAGATGAAGTGTGGCACTAAATCAGCACTTTTATTATTATTATTATTATTATTATTATTCTTATTATTGAAACCAAATTTGACACATGGCTCAGACATTCTGTATCACTCAGACTGATGTGCAAGACCCAGAAGAATGTATATAATAATATTCATCCACATAAAATTGAACTAATGATCTCATGACCTGATCTACTATTTCCTTTGGAGGTTTTACCTGTCAGGATTCAATAATACATTTTATTATAGATGTTATGGCATGATTTGCAGCAGAGACATGTGGTTCTATGGAATCATAATTTCCTGACATCATTTACTGTTAAATCATGAACATTTTTAAACCTGATGATCCTGTATTTTGCAGCATTTGGAGTCTCTGCATTTGCTTTTCTTCTGATCCTGATATATTTCCCAAACAAGCCTCCTTTGCCACCCAGTATGTCTGCATCAGTAGAGAGATTGGACTTCTCTTCCGGTTTTAAACGTCTTGTCAGGTAAAACAAGTGTTGTAGAGTGCTCTATATCTTGTATACAATGAAAGAACAATCAGTGTAGTTATTAATACAGCAAAATTAGAAAAGTCATGAATTTGGCTCATATCAGTAACCAAACTAGTTATTATTATGCTGCTTATCGACCACACAGGTATAATCAGTGTGAGCCCCATAAGTGAAGTTCTCATGAGTTGCCCCAGTAAAGTCATTTCTAGGCACTGGTATGACTGATCAATATACAGGAAGCATTTACTCAGTTTTTATTGCCTGTAAAGCAGCTACTTGTTTAGGATGGCTGTTGCTCTGGTTCCCTAACTGTGCTCAGAATTGTTAGTGGTTTTCTGTTTTCACCAGCATCATTTGAACTCAGCCATGCTAATGATTTTATCCTCAGTAGGTATTTAATACTATTTGGTTATTGTATGGAGACTATTTTGTGCCACAATAAGAAATTCCAAATTTGTATTTGTGAATGCAGCCGTAACAAAATTTTACCAGTACCACCCACGACACTGTTTGCTATTGATACATCTCCAACAATAAATTTGATTGTTGTACCTATGATAGTTGCTTTTTCCAGCAACACTTAGTCCAACAGTGGTCATGGCATTGCTTCCACAAATAGCATCCACAACCACCTACATGTGTTTGTATTTTGCAAACAAAATGATTTTATTAGTGATTTCATCTTGCAGCTGTTGTCCTGCTTCGCTTATTTTTTCACGTCAGTAACTTTGAAGGTCTATCAAAATTCTTCTATTAATTTTGTAATCGTGTAGTATAATTGCACAATGGGCTGGCCTTGGCCTGATCAAAGACACACATTTCTAACCAATTTTCTTTCTTCACTGGTATAATTGGCATGGAGATGTGTGTCTTTGGTAAATGATAATCAAGAACTTTCTCTTCTTGGTCGAGTCAGTGTTAATGGTTCAGTGTAATTGGCTGGAAATGTAACTGGCATGGAATTGCCAGTAAATTCCACTTCCTAGTTGTGGAAACAATCCCAGGGTGTTCTTACACCTGTTGTTGTAACCTTGAGTTGGTTTTAGTAAATTAGAGTGGTCACAGCTGTTGATTTCTATTTATCCCTTAACAAGAACATATTTCAGTTTATATGAGGGTTGGGCATCAATGCAAGTTCATCCCACATAAAGACACCTTGGAAATGCTTGACTGACTCTGCCATGCATGCAAGTCAAAATTGGTCTGTGGTTGCATGCGGCCTTCTGCGAATTGTACCAGGTAGTCCAAGTCCTCCGTCTGAGGGTAGTCAAAGACCATTTCCTTTTATTTTTTGGGAGATGATATGTATCCCCTGACCGATGTTTTAAGAGTCATTCAGGATGCAGCTCTGACAAACCCTAATGCAGCCACTTTTGCAACTGTGGGAACTGCAGCAACTAACAGTGTTGGAGTGGCCACAAGGACCAGAAATATTTGACTGGTCTTATGCATTTGTGTCACCTCTAACCTGGATAATTTTAATGTCACTGAAATATTCTTTTGATTGGCCACCTTGAGCTGATCGAATTGAATTTGGGTTTGCCACACAAGGATAATTTGGTGGAAAATGTTTTAATGTGACCCCACAATAATTTCATATTGTGTCCTTTGTTTTTCACAAGCTGCTTAGGGATAAGGTCAACAAATACTACGTGATATGACATTTATTGGAAAATGTAACAGGTTCAATTACTAGCTTGAGAATACCTTATTAGTTTTCTATAGGTGCATTAATGACCCTCATTTGGCTTTCTGTCCCATCCAACAATAGAATCTTGTTAAAGAAGATCACAGCAGTACACCTACATCTTTTATTTGGAGTAGTGGGCAGATTAGCATATACATGAAAGTACATGTCAAGCATGGATTGCTTGAACAACTGGTGTTCCAAAGAAAAGTAATAAAATCGTACTGGGAAATCTGCAGACCTATGTCAGTGTTTTGATGCAGGCCCATGAACAACCATAGCTTGTGATATGCACATGTGACGTGATTGTCTGTGAAGTTAAGCAAAACTTCTTCATTGGATTCCTGATGGCTTTTTAACCATACAGGAACTTCAGACCGTCTAAGTGGGTGAAATATTGTACTTTGGGTTTGGTCTTCAGCCTGAGTTCTTTCTTGAAATGCCACAAATACATGTTTTGGTGTGCTGAGGCCATGTTGGATATTTGCCAGGTAAACTTGGCTTTGTGTCCGCTGTGACTGAGAAAGACTGCACTGGTGAGGTTCTGTCTGCATAAATGACAACAAAATGATCTCCTGTAGTCAGTGAATGGATTTGTGCAGGCATCCACAAAGTTAATGTTGACAATACAACTTGTCCAGTGTTATTGCTGGTCTCATGCCAAGTTGCATCAGTGGTACCCTTACGGGTTAACATGACCATGTATTTAGCCCTGAAAATAACCTTGTGCATGTCTCTGCAAAACCCAAATATGTGACTGAGGAATCACACACAAAATGAACAATTGAGCTTCATGAACTTGTAATTGAAAGCCGAGGTCAAAATTTAGGTTTGTGCTTTGTATATAGGCACTGCCAAGACCATGTCTGGCAGGCAAACTAGCAGGCTATGGATCCAGAAATGCAACCTGTGCAGGTTGATGCAGGAGATACGGGTTGTGCTCTGCATTTTCATTTGAGTCTTATGAATATCATAGACAGGTCAGCTGGCATCTCATAATCAACACTGTATGTAATGAGTCCAGGAATCATGATAGGAATGTCAAAATTGTCAAGAATTGCTTAAATTCCCTTTCAGTGTGAGATATTGTGCACTTTCAAACAAGGTCAAAATGTTGTTGTTAACAGATCCAGCATTCACATCAAGTTTTCCCTTAATTTCCACGAAAGTCTTACATGGAAAAAAACCCAGACATGTCCTGCACTTGTAATTCTATTTTTCAAACTTGAGGTCGTTATGTGGATATGAATAATACTAAAGATCTTGGATGCTCACATGCTCACTCAAGTTCAACACAGTATTGGGCGTATTTTTGAATTTTGCATTTATTTTCCCATATACATTATTGGTTTCATCTGATACCTCTTTGTCACATGCTTCCACAACTGTAATCCACTTCCCATTCCAGATTTGCAATCACTAAGTCTGCTAAAGGCTGTAGAGGGGCTTCATTGGTGATTTTACCAACTGGAGTTGGCATGTTAATTGCAGATAGAAGTGTAACTGTTTTTGGCAATGCTTAAACTGTTTGCGATTCTACATTTTTCAATTGATCTGCAGCAACATTTTTTATGCTGTCAAGGACTTGCATTGAAACTTGTTGATGCAGCACACGAGGACAAGGCCACAAGTAACTTTTATGCACCTGTGAACAATCCTGGACTACTAATACGGCATATTAACAGGCATTATTGTGTTTACATTATGCACAGGTATCATTGTGTTGACATTATGCACAAGTATCAGAAGTTCATGTATGACTGTAATTTTATTAAATATCAGGTCAGTCTCAAGTATACAATTTTACTGTTATGGTCTCATTGTGCAGGTCCAACATGTTCCTGTCCTCATCCACAATGGTAAAATGAATGTCAACCAGCTATTGTGGCATGGAAGATACACAGGTACCTTGAGAGTAATCATCAACAGATCACCTGAAATACTTCCAAGGTCTGTTTGGGGATTAATGCATCCCTATATGCACAAGTCATGATTCCATTGGGGAATAGCCACTGGTTTGTGTCTGGGGAGTGGGGACAAGCTTACTTTGGTGCAATGATGCATACCCATTTGATGTTTCTTTGACCATATCCGATTTGCTGTGTGTGCAAATTGCGTTGCTCACCAAAGATTCTTTTGTACAGTCATATGGGGGACTCCTATTGCCGTTTTAATGTTTTTGGAGCCACCAATCATGATTGAATACAGTTTGGGAGCAGTCCCACATAAACTTCTATAGGCTTACATGTGCACTTGCCCTTGAGTTTTCCATGAATTGTTGTTATCACTAAATAGTATGTGATCTCACTGATACTTTGTCGTATCAAATTCATTGGTCAGACTTGGTTCAGCCATGTCAGCATTCACATCGTTGGTTATGTGCATCAGGAACAGGTCTGTGTCTATGTACAGGAACAGGTCTGTGTCTATGTACAGGATCTTAATATAATCACTATAACTAGGTTTGATCTTTTCATAATAAATATCATGCATGACTTATTTGGTCAGTCCAGCACTGTTGCACCTTCATAGACTTTGTTAGCTTTATTTTGATGTTTTATTGTGAATATCATTGAGTCCACCATTGAAGATCTTCAGGGACTCGAACACAGGATCAGCAATAAGCTTGCAACGTTGATTTTACTTACTGTCCTGAACAAGGTCAACATTGATACATTTCTGGAGGTTCTCTGTTGTTTTCGCTAACATGGCATTTACCATTAGGTTAATAAATCTTTCTCAAACTCATTAGTTGTGACTGTTTTTAGATCCATGTTCATTTTGATGTATGGAGCCATCCATGCATGTTAGCGAAACCTGAGCACAAGATGGATTTATTGTATATGCATACCCAACTGTGGATATAATTGCAAATTATGTATCTATACTACATAGTTAGACTTGGTGCTCTGGTTTGGTACAAGCTTGATGCAATTCTGCAAAGTTACATTAAAAGTCATTAACTTGTGCATAACGATATGGTAACAGCCACTTATGGGGCACCAACAGTGCTTCCAAGGCCTCTGGATAATCATTATGAGTCTGGTGAGGTTGGTCTATTTACTCTGGATCAACTTCATAAAAGTACCTGATGTTGCAGTTACTGTTGCAGCAGCCTCAGTGGCAACAACAGCTGGAATATGAAGAACTGGAAGATATTTTTAAACTGGAATTGATTCAAATCTGGCTCTTATTTCATTGACTTTTTATTGTTGATGTCTGGTTTTTCCATGATGATATTTGTTGTTTGTGAGTCGTCGCTGGTCTGCATGACAATACTCGCAAACAGATTGACATGGTCAACGAAGTTGATTATGCTACAGTTAAGGAATGGTTGAGCACTGAGACCAACTTGCAAGACAAGCAAAAGCAATTAACAGTATTAAAGCATATGTCTCTGCACTGATTGCATGACAATGCCATTGAACTTATATTATATATACCGCATTATCTAATTGGATAAGAACATGGTATCATGTGGAGTATAGTTTGTAATTTCAGAGGAATGCTCTTCATTTATGGCAGTCTGAAACACTGTTCATAGGTCTCGTAAATAAACATGCTTGCCATTTGAGTAATCATTAAGAAATACATCTGCAAACATATATAAAATGTGTCCAAAGTTTTCAGCTCAAATGACTCATGATTGTGTACTGCATCAACCAACATACTTTCATTACAGTATCAAAATCAAATAATTCTAAATATTTTGGAGTGGTTGTATATCTCAGCTATGTTTTGCCCAGCAGGATTTAAAAAAGGTTTTATAAAATCTCTCCCATTGGTTAGTGAGTGTGAATGCCATCTGTATGTTAATTATGAAGGTTTTTCCTTCGTTGTGGCAATCTCTTCTACATTCATTATTACTGTGACGTGTTCATTACATTAACTATTTTCAGTGACTTGATTAACATTTGTAAATGGAACTTTTCTTGCACAGTATTACACAATAACTTTTCATGCTTTTTGTTGTAAGATTCACTGAGTTTGTGTCATGATCTTCCTGATAATTCCTTTCTCATTTATCAAGGTGGTCCGGATATGTATTTTAAAAATCATGCAGCATGTTTTTGGCCTCTCTGACACCGTCACATTCTTGATACATTTAAGCAAAATAGCAATTTAATCTTTCTGTCATGTTACAAAAACCCCATTGTAAAAATGCAATACACATCAGTAGATGAACTTAACAGCACTGGTGAAAACATGCATGATGGATACCTTCTATATTGTCTGTGTGAGAAATAAAGCAATTTTGAATTGCCATTCCGTAATCTGTTATATGCATATCCACAGTCATGGTCACATATAAATGTAAGTATACATGGTCCCAGAATAATTCAGTGCCTTAAATGTTAATTAGCACTTCCACCAACAATAATTTGAGCTGTTTTTCACATTGGAAGTTGTCAGTTTGACTGTCTCTTGTATAAGGACAAGAAATGCTTGATTCTGTTTTGAAAGTGATATTGATTCCAGAATACTACATTTCATGTTGTGTCAAGAAATCACTATTTTTTCCTTGATAATTAAAGACACCCAGAAGTAGCCTATTTTCTTGATTTAATATATCTTTGTACAAGAGATGGTACTGCTTGTATATTTATTGATCGGTATGCTAGCATGTTTGCCAGTCTATATTTATCAGTCTGCCAGTGACTAGCACAGGGTGTATTTGGTTGCCTCATGAGAGCTTCACTTCTAAGCTCACACTGGTTACATTCATATGGTTTAATAATCAAGTGGTCGATAAATAGTATATAATAATGGATTGTTTAGTTACTGATGTAGATCAAAGCCTTATTTTCTATACCTTCATGACTTTCCTGTCACATCATGCTCTATTGGGTTGTCTCATGGTAACTTTGCTTGGCAGAAACTCACACACACTTGCATGTGATGTGGGCCAGAGTCATGGGGGTTGTTGAAGGCTTTGATCTAGATCATTTACTACAATCTCAGACTGCTGTTATCATTATTACTAATAGTTCAGATGCTTGCGCTTATGCTCCAGTGTCTTCCACTTAAAAGATTATGCAAACGGAAGCTCTGCCTTATCCTGATTGTTTTCAATAGGTGGGCCATTGATGAACAACCAGATGAATCTGGCAGTTGAAATTCCAAGGAAAGAATAGTCTTTTCCTCATCAGACAGCCTCAGTGGCAGGAGTTTCATTGAGCCTGCATGTCTAGATGTAATTAAACAAGTCAACAGAAACAAACAGTTCATACAAGAAATGGTGAAGATAATGATAATTGCTTTGGTGAGAAGACCCACCACTCTAAAAACTCGAGAGGGGAAGTAGAGAATTTTCTCGCAACAGTGCAAGCATGGTTTTCTTCTGTGATGAGGATGTAACTCCCTCAGCCCCTTACCTATTCTTCTAAAGTATTATAATCGGGTAATATAATTGAAGAACAAACCAATGTTTCTTAGTTAATCTTTACTTGATCATAATATGGATAGACCCTCCTACATCCCCCCCCCCCCAGTTGCATCCTACTAGGAGAGCATACATCCTGCTCCATTTTAACATCCCTATACCAAGGGGAGATCACTTTGGGCACTGGCAGGATTTAATTTGCAAGGTAGTGGTTGTACTCACAAAGTATTATGATTGTGTAAGTATTTTACTCCGAACATTGTTTTCCAACAACAGAAAAAAATTCAGAAATGGAGTTAACTTGTAAGCCAAATATATTCTAAATCTTTGAAGCAAAACAAAAGATCTAATCTAAACATGGTTAATGAAGATTGTGACTGTTGATAAAAAGTGTTTTTCTTGCCATATCAAAGCTAAATATTATGACAACAACTTGTATGAGTTAATGAGTCATTGTATATGCTCATTTAATTATTTTACATCTGAAGTATCTTTATAAATAATACTAATACAGCTATTTTTTTGCAGGTAGATTTTATGGTCAAATTCACCCCGACTTTAACATTATTGAAATTTCACCATTGTAGCATATTTAAACAAGGGGTTTGATTGATACTAATGGCAAGTATATGTAGTGTATATAATATAAAACTTTGTCTTAATTTTCAGACACTTTTCCACAAGATATACAGCTGTTAACTATGGTTTATGATCTTATAAACTTACAGTGGTGTCTAGGGTATAGAAATGAAGGCATTAGATTCTGATCCATCATTCATTTATGTTAGTAGGATGGGACGCAAATTTTAAGTGTCTAAGTTGGGAATCAAACATGTTTTGTCTGTCTCGCATTCTGGCATACATACCACTAGACTAGAAGGTCCAGACCAGCTAGGCTGGTTAGTAAGTGGTCTCGTATACCTAGACCGTTACATACGATTGAAAACAGTTTTTATCTATTCTGGAAAAGTTGGATATCATAATATGTATTATTGGTTTTTGTTTTACAGAAATGTGACATTTTGGCAGATATCATTGGTGTATGGTGTGTCTATTGGTGTCTACAACTGCTGGGCAGGAGTGCTGGATGTCAATCTTAAAAGCCATAATATCTCAGAGGTTTTTATGACATAACACCCCATATTCACAAACACTTCTCACCTTGATGCACAAATTAAAATAAAAATGGCCTTTGTATATATTATCTGATGCCTTTGTAGAGGCTTGAGTACAAAGCAATTGTGTCTGACTATTCATCCATCTTTCCATCCATTTCTGCTTCACAATCTCATTAAATCAACTTGTCCTCCTAGTATTTGATGGATTGCCATGTCAATTAGTAAATATTATGATTATATCTTCAAGTTGTACATAGAGATAAATCCCATTACTCTTGCAAATTTTGTGTAGAGTTGTTGCCCTTTTTGTCTTGTAGAATGATGCAATCTCATTAGTCAGCAATTTTTAGTGGATTTCCACAAAAGTGGTGAATATTATTTTCATCACCTGAAAATATGCATATGAGCAAAGCAGATTGCTCCAGCCATATTTTTGTTATTGCCCTTTTTATCTTGCATCTTAATGCAGTAAAAATCTGATCTTGAAAATATTATCTCTACCCCTTTCCAAATGGATGACTGTATCAACATGGAGTTTTCATTGTTACACTTATTATGATACCTAATTGGTCTTAATTGGAAATATTGCAAGTGGTAGGTCCAATATGGCTGCCATGACAATTGTCTTAAAATTCTTGTTGTCACTACTTCACCTGAATGGATGAACATTATGACATGGTGGTTTTCACCAAAAGACATTTAATAATGTCTGCTTCATTCTAAATGTAAATGGTACCAAGCTGACATCCAATATGTGCACCACAACAGTATTCAGGCAGTTGAGCAGTAACAGGTATAATCAGTGACACCTCTTTGATTGTTTGACATCAAAATTGTAAAGAAGACCTAATCACTTTTGAAAGAGACCTTTATTGATTGTCCAACAAGGAAACAATCTATAAATTAAACATAGTAACCTTTACATTATTTAGGTGTTTATTTAACAATTTATTACATTAAAAATTCAAATACTCTTTGATAATAGTAATATTTGGGATATCCTGTGACTGATATCCACCTGCTTCAAGTATGTGCTGTCAAAACCTTCGATCTTGTGGTCATGTCTGTCAAGCCTCACACACACAAACAAGCACATACTATGATATAATATATATTTTGTAAACTGCCTTACCATGTTAGACCAAATATGATTAGTTGATTGCTAGCAAGAGCACCTTCCACATTCAGAGAGTTCCAGTTCATCAAGTCCATTTTCAAAGTAGAAATCGTTTTCCTGACATGAGTGTCTTTTAACTCAAGGCACCTGTTTATTGCTATATTTGCTTTTTAGACCTATGTAGTGCCAGGTGAGCATTGATTTGGATCAATTTTTTATTCATCTTACACTGTTATGCATCCTGCCACTCATCCAGATGGAAAAACATCTTGAAAAATTTACTTACTTTTCCTCAACACCACTTGTAACACAACTGGACAAGTGAAATTTTGTAGCCCTGATTTTATATTTGTTTTAAGTACATTTACTGCAGGCAGTCATGTCAATTCCATGACTTGTGCACAATGTCTGTCTTCCTGTCCATATGTAAATATATTTGTGCATATGCATGATTGTATATATGTATGTTTCTTTATTTCAGACAGAGGCTGGGTGGTTAGGATTTTATGGCATAGTTGCAGGATGTTTTTCTGGATTGTTTGTGGCCAGGTAAAAATTTCATAATCATATCTTTTCTTTCATACTTGAATCACAATGTTTGGTTTGAAATGAAATGTCTTTTCCTAATTGAAAATTCTCAGGTGTTTTTGATAAATTGCATTGTGGGTAGTGAAATCTGAAACTTATTGTAGGAATTGTAAGAAATGTTTTGCATACATAGTCTGATATGGTATTTCAGGATCTACTAATACTGATCTTAAAGAATTCTGTCACTTTTCTTTGTAAACCTTTTCATCATGTAATTTGATCCATATAATATTTCATAAGCTCAGTCCATGTTTTCAAAATACAATGTGTTAAATATTGTCTATAACAGTGCAAAATATGTGTTAAATATCTTCTAATAAAATTGCAGAATATGATAGCATTATGTTAGAACAAAGGATAATGTCTGAGACATCTGTATACAAATTTGAAGAGAACATTCAGCTTTCAAGCTTGTTATCACCACACTAATCTTTGTTTAATTCTAAAGCTACTGGGCATAGATAGCTAATTCAGTTTCCACAGACTTGTAATGCTAATGTTGGGCCAAATTACATTACTTTTGTGGTAAGATCGTCTAAATATGCTTACATCCAAAGAATGATTTGTCCAAGAGGAAACTTTTAAAATGATTAAAATGATGTGCTGCATGGCTTATTGTTTTTTAGAAAAAATCTCATCTGGGTGTCCACAATAATAATCCATCTAGGTTAGATCTCCCTGTTTACATGCTCTTGTGCCTATTGGACGACACTCATGAAGTGAAAATGGTTGTAGCATAGCTGTCAAGTGTTCTGTTTTTCCTGTATTTGTCCCTTATTTTTTTACCTGAATACAGGTGTTTATTTTTCTTGCTAAAAATGTTTTTTAATAATAAAAAAAAATACAATTAAAAATTTCCTTACAATTTTCTGTTTGGAACGAGCTCTTGGTTCCATTCTGATAGAAATGTATTGCATGTTTATAGGAATAGAGTTATAAAATATGATTGGTTCATTTGGAATCAAGGTTACCATGCCTATCTTTAACCACCATATTGGATTGCGCAAACATTTGCCGCGATCACTGTATTTCATCTTCATAATATTTAGCTTCTAATCATGTTGAAAAGGAAAGCAAAATGTTTATAATTTTTGCCAGGAAAGAAAAGAAAACAGAATTGGAAGGACAGTTCAGATCTGTGAAACCATCTAATAAAGGAGAAAACGTTATGTTTTGCAAATTGTGTAGATATATGTAAAAAATTTTACAAATCGTATTTGTTCTTGAAAATCAGTATTTTTGTCATAAGCAGTCAGTATATTTGTATGGGGGGGGAGGTTGTTGTTGGGGGTTGGCAGCTATGTTGTAGGTTCAAGCTTACAGTTGTGTACAATTTACCCATACATAATCTTCTTCTAGCAAGTTATGTTAAATATTTCCAGTGTAATATTTTTAGCCAGTCTTCATTCCTTTTAATGCAGAATTTAATATACCACTACACACAATCAGATAAGGGCTGTTCCATTTAGACATACATGGTACCCAGAGAAGGCAGTTTTTAAAAAAATATATGTCAGGGTACTTTGATTGTAGAGTTCATATTAAAATGATAATAACATTCTAAATTGCATCTGTGGTTGAGTACCCCACATTAAAAGTGCCTTCCCTGGGTCCCAGGTATGTTTTACTGGCACAGCCATAACCATAATGTAGGCCAGAATTTAATTTTCACAGTTAAAGAGTATGTTGGCTGTGTCCGTGAGATGGGCTGAATTAACTCCCTTTCCCCTTCTCTTCTGGTGACATATCACCAACACATATTGCAAGTTAGAATGGTTAGGATATACACAATCTCTTGTGAGTCTACATTTCTCATATTGCAGTCAATATTTTTGTATCTACTCACTTTTTTTCTTATGCATATTTGTTTTACATGAATATTTTTTAAAACAAATATTTAAGCATAAGGGAATGTATATTTTTATAAGTAGTTAGTTTTTTCATGTATAATTCATGCAGAGTTTGGAGAATAAGATCACTTTTCTTAGCTGAGTTACTGCAAATGTAAATGACTGATAATTAGAAATTTTAAAATGTTCATTTAAACAAAAAATATCCAAGTACTGTTATTATTGCATTTGTATGTGAATTTTCAAGTTTTATTAGTGTAAAAAAAAAAAGCAAAAAGTCCTCATGTATGTTTGATAATGCAGTAGGCACATTCACTTGCACATGAAAAACTAAATGCCCTCTTTCTCTCACTCATATTGCAAATTTCTGACTGCCTTTCTGACAAGATATGTGACCAGGTAATAGCATGGGGGATTTTTTTCTTGGCCATTCAGCTTTCAGCCAGGGCCCTGAGTGGCCAAGTGGTCTAAAGCGCTCACCGTTATGGATCACTACCATCTCACCTCTGTCTGCATGGGTTTGAGTCTCGGGCTTGGCCAGTGTGGGTACGTGAGAAAGCTTGCCAGTAGCTTCTCATGGGTGAATGGTTCTTTCTGGGGTTTTCCTGGGTTCTTCCTCCACCATTTATATTGGCCACCATGTATAGCCTATCTTGTGCTGAAAAATGGTGTTAACAACAACAACAACAACAGCTATCAGCCACTTTTGATCCAAATTGGTAAAAAAACACTAATATTTATTGCATGGAAGCTCCTACAGTGGCCATTAACTCATTAACCCCTAAAGATTCCTTTTATTTTCTCCTGAAATGGGGATAGGAAACACATTTTGGGGCTAATTCTCAATACATCCAAATATTTCAGCTTCCAGATATTTTCATTTAGCTGGATGCCTAGGTGTATAAAAGACATTTTCATTTGGCTATATTGTTCATGCTTGTGCAGAAAGATAAAAATTGGACCATTTTTTTCTTCATATTGGACCCATAATTTTCATGTTGTGGCCACTTTTGACTCCAAAATCTCGAACTTCTCCTACTTCACCTGTCCATGTTCAATTCAGACCAGTCTACTTTAGATCTCAGGCCAAATAGTCTAATATCCAGACTCAGACTCCAGTTCTGAAAAGAATCGGGTCTCAAAAATTCATTTTTTCACACTGTATGTGGTAATGTGAGTAGAAAGTCAACATTATTTTGTACCACTGTTGAGTTACATCTGTCTGCTTTTCTGTAATGTCACTCACTTTGTTGTATCAAAAATGATGTTGATGCTACAGAATTCAGAAGTAGAGTACAATCTAATACATAAATATGACACATGGGGTTAATGAGATAATAAGCCCTTCCCACTTTTCGATAATGCCAGTTTGGTTAGTGATGTATATTGATTTCATCTCTTCTTTCACTTTGAGAAGTTGACCCCTATAACAATTAAGGGGTATCATTCCTTGATTTCTGATACCATCAGATATAATGGAAGGAAAGACATTGGTCACAACAAGACCTTTCAGACTTGCTGATCAGTTTTGATCAATTCCTACCACACTCACTGGCCCTGTTCTAAAGTGGAACCAATTGTGAGTTTTGACATGGCTCAACGTAATTAAGTTTGAGCCCATATCTTTGTTAAATCAGATATCATACACAACATGTTTCTTTGTAGGCATCACTTCTGCATTAAGATTGAGTGAACTACATGCACTCTCCACAGATCTGAACTATCTACAAGTTTGATCTGATGGGTCATCACTTTAATGATGCAGCTTCATTGTAAAGAAGCAGCTGCCATCCACTGGTGATGAATAAAAAAAAATATAACATGTTCTCTTTCCACAATTGATACATTGTGAGAAGCAGACATACAGGATCATGCTCTCAGAATATACCTAAAATGAACAAAAAACATAGGGTCTTGATATAGAGACTCTTCGTGCCACTTTTGACCAGAAAGGAGGCTATAACCCCACAAGCCCTTGTAGCTTAACTCAGACATATATTCAGGAATAATTTGTTTCATATTTGCAATAATATTAATAACAGTGTCTGCATTACATATTCTTTTTCAATGCTAATCATATTGCTGGCATGAAGAATGACAAGTCTGTTAATTACTTCCATGACATAATTATGATTTAGCAAATGACCTATTTATGATTCAGAGAATTTTTTCACCATAGTTTCATCTCCTTTATTTTAATTTTACCTGTTATAGCAATTGGTATCTTGCACTTTGTATACATGTACCACCTTTCAATTTTTACCTGCACAAGCATCCACTTCACAATCGTACTTCCTATGAATCAGTCAAATTCATTATTGAGAATTTGTCATGGGTGAGGTCTTTTAAAATTTGTTAGTATGAAGTTTTATTTGTATTTTCAGTTTTTATTTTTTTTTCAGAATAGCATTATTTGATTTAAAGTATAAAAAAAATAGATCACTGAATTTGTACTAAAAAAATATCTTTATGACTTGTTTTTATGGACCAACTTGCAAGTTTGTCAGCTGCTACAAAAAACGTTTATTCACACAAATATGTTTCAGTACAGATTGAACAGCTCATGCATTGGCTCATGTTTAACATATGCTGACTGAACACCAGAGACAAAGATCTACCATTGTATAATGCACCAACAGATAAAAGTCTGCCACAGAATTCTAAGTTAACATTATAGAGTCTGGTTTTCCAATATATTATTCGATGATGGACAAGTCTATGTTGTTACCAGCTGGAAGTACAGTATATACAGATAATAATGATAGTATTTTGAAGATTTTATATGATGGTATGAATTGTAATCCTGTAAGATCTTGTACATATTTATTGTCTTGTAGGCTTGCAGATATTTTCTCCCGTCACATGAAGAAATACCTGATCACCTTGTTCATTCTGGCAGGAATTACTTTTGCTGTCTTCACTCTGGTTTTGTATGGAGCAATTCCATTTTCAACAGGTTTGTGTGTTAAAAATATTGCAACTCCCAAATACTTATTGAAGGAATATGCACAATATGTTAATATTTGAAAGCAGACTTCTTACATCAAGCAACAAATATTTGCTATATTGTATTCAAAGTCTTTGATACACCTGCCATATGGCGGAGCATATTATGATGTTCATCAATTTGTTTCCAATTTCATTACAACATAATGATTCAGACCACTCCAGTGGCCTAGTGGTTAGAGCGTCCGCCTCAGATGCTGGAGGTTGTGGGTTTGAACCCTGGCTGAGTCATACCAAAGACTTATAAAAATGGTACTGACAGCTGCCTCCCTTGGTGCTCAGCATTAAGAGGTTAATGTTATGACTGATTGGCCTGGTGTCAGGATAATGTGACTGGGTGGGACATCATGCTACATATCTGCAGCGTGAGGCCCCAATGCTAGACATCACAATAAACTGCCACACTGCAGACATCGTAGCAATAAGACTGAAAAATTGTTAAAGCTACAGTAAAAATCCAAATCACACACACACACACACTGATTCAAGTTCTCCACCATCTATACTTGGGATAAGGAGGAAGTTTTCAATTTTATGGGCAAAAGATCAATGGTAATGTTCACTGGCTGAGTTGAAAAATGGTTTCTGCATAAAGATTTCAGTTTGTGACTATGTACCTTTTCCAAAAGTTGTCAATGACTTGCAGTTTTGGGTAAGAAAGGAACTGACTGTTTTTGGAGTCAGAAGGTGAAAGGTCAAAGTCACTGACTGAAAGAAGAAAAATGGGTTCTTCATAGTAAGATAGCTGTATAACGGACCTGAGCAAACTATGTTGATGGATTGCACTTAGGTAAGAAAGACGCCTTTTCAGTTTTGAGTCAAAAGGTCAGAGGTCAAGGTAAGTGACTAAAAAAAAAATGGTTTCCACACAATAACATTAGTTCTACATCATGGAGTTTTACCAAACTTATATATGGCTTGGATTTGGTGTTAAGAAAAAGCTAATTTTGTTGTCAGAGATCAAGGTGACTAGAGGAAGAAAAATGGTTTCTATACGAAAATGTCAGTTTTGACCATGAACCTTAAACAAGATTGATGGATGACATGTACACTGGATAATAAAGACATTAACTGATTTTTTTTGCATAAAATTTTACTTTAAAAAATGTGTTTTGCAGACTATCTTTTGGAGTTATTTCCTTGTTTGAAACCTTGCACATAATATAATGAAGAAACCTAAAATTGAGTTTGGTGACAGAAGGTCAGAAGTAAGGTCATAATAGGACTGAAAAGAAAATAATGGTTTCTGCACAGCATGTTTAGTTCAAGACCACATACCTTGACCAAAGAGTAAGTCACTGAGACCTGCTGGTCTACAATCTCGAGAATGAACCATGTTCTACTTGGGCCTACATTCAGAGCTATTAAACACAAGGCAGATGTGTAATGTGCCATTCAGGATACTTTTGGAATATAGAATATAAATTATATCTTCCTAAACTTTTGATTGTTTAATTAGGAAACCTTGATTAGGAAATAAAATAAATAAAGCAGTAATGTCCCACTGACTACATTCAGAGCTATTAAATGGGGCAGATGTGTATTGTGCCATTCAGGATACTCTTGGAGTGTAAAATATAAATTATTTCATATCAGACTAAACTTTTGATCATTTAATTAGGAAACCTATGTGAGAAAATAAAATACAGCAGTAATGCCCCACTGAAAATGGGGTTTGTATTTATATCTTTGGAAGTCCATTTTTCTGTAGAAGGTTTAAAGTTGCCAGTGTTCATATTTGTCAAGCATTAAACCCCTTATCCTTCACAATTCAGGTCAGTTACAAAGATGCCAAAAAAAAGTGTTGAGTATATTATGATAATAATTATCATAATAATAAGGACTACAGAAACTTTGATGACTTTTCATTGCTAATCCCCATTCATTTTTACTGCCTATTACACCTGCCTACCCTCACACACACACCAGACATTGATCCAGGACAAAATATGTCACTTTATGATTTGTCTTCCTGCTAGTACTTAATGCAGAAATTACAGCCATACTAAAAGCTTAGAAATATATTGAAATGTCACAAAAATGAATTTCATAATCTTTTCTGATTTCTTTTTGACATTGAAAGCCTTGCAAAACCTAACATTTGATGAGGCTAATATCCCAGATATTTTCAGAGACAAGATGTGTTCATACAACCTGATAAAAGTATTTGGTATTGTTGGCAGCCTGGTTACATTAGTATAAAGGTTAATGAAAGAACAGATAAAGAGATCCTGCAGTCGCCCATTTCCAAAAGGAAGTATCCATATACTGACATCAGAATATTTTATAAATCAGAATGTTTGTGATCTTGGCAAAATATATGGAATGAAAACTTCACAGACAAGCTTCACAACATCGAACCCACTGTTGGCAAGTGGTATAGTCCTCAGATAGAAAAAAATCACAGAGATGAGGTGGTATTGTGCCAATTGTGTATCAGACACACATACCAGACTTGTGCACACCTCCTGAATGATGAACCTTAAATAGAGTGCATACCATGTCAGTGTCCACAAGACAGTGGAACACATTCTTGTCAGGTGTGTCAAAGTCCACCCTGTGAGACTGAAGCATTTGGATATCAGCTGAATGAAGAAGCTGTATGATGACATTCCACTTGAGAAAATCTTCGATTTTTTGAGTGAATGTGGTTTATAAAAAAATGTACAATGTATTTTAATGATTTTGCATGTGTTACCTTTATTTTCTATTTCTCAGAATAGTAACATGTTTACTTTTTATATTTTATCTTGTTGTACTTCATGTTTACATTTATTTGGAGTGTTTAACATCCTAAAGTTTTTATGCAGTTGAGTTTTGCTTTTTCAGACATTTACCTACATTGGTGCCATAGCCACCGTTGTACTGAGATGTCATAAATCACTACCACCTACATATTCCTATTCAGTTTTAACTGTATATATGAAGGTTGACCAGAAAATATTTGTAACTTATTCGTGTATTTGACCTTGGAACTTCTCACAGGGACCCCAAATGCAGTGAACACATAAACGCAAAGGTTCTTACATAGCCACTTAGTGATGAAGGAGATGTGGTCATTTATGGATGGTAAAATTAAAGGAAGGTGTTGCAATATCCCAACCTCGATGATGCATCATGTGGATAATAATGGTACTCATCAATAAAGATAAACAAGACATTGAGGTAATTTTCTTTTGTTGCAGTATTTGTTCATGGACTGCAATATATCCCTCATAACATCTCTTTCATAATGCTTTTTTCAGGAATTGTGTACACAACCCTAATTTTAGTTGGGCTACTTCTGTCAGCTTCAACACCACTGTTTTATGAGACATGTTGTGAAGCTACATACCCAGTGGCTGAGGGCATCACAAACTTCGCCCTTACATTGATGAATAATATTGGAGGTTTGGTGTTCCTACTAATCCAGATGATACCTAACATTGGTAAGTGCAGTAGCCCATCATCATATAGTGGTCCCCCTCTTATTCAGCCACCCATTCTGAATGAAGAAAGTGGCCATAAAAGATGGGTGGCCTTTAAGGAGAGGGGCTATATTGGTGAGAAGTACAAGTGTGTATATATATATATATATATATATATATATATATATATATATATATATATATATATATATATAATGTTGTTAGAAAGCTACATATAACTTCAAAGCATTTAATATCTTCATTTACTTATTCCAAATGAACATACATTAATAGTTTTTATTTTTAAGTGTGAAAAGTGAATGAGGTGGTGTTGGCATGCACATTGCAAAACCATTCAAAAACATTTAAATTTAGGTACAAACATTGCTTGGCATTTAGAATCATTCTGTTTACATTTACTTAATTTTCCTACTGAATATTCTCCTTATATGTTACAGTGTTACTTACTTGAGTCTTTTTAACATAAAATTTTTGGGCAAAAGCTCTTGAACTCTGCCCAGTATAGTAGAGTCGCAGAACTTTTACATTTTCTTCTAAGTAATAATTCTCCATTTACATAATGACCTGTTAAAGTTTTGTGATGATTTATTCATATGTTGCTGATTATTCAGTACTGTAATTTAATTATGCAGACTAAACTTTTGTAGAGAGACAAAATGCCTTGTTTATAAAGGAAGTGATACTTGTACTTTAACATGATTTTTTGGTCTTTTGTACCCTGTTTTGTTCAAGGTTAATTTCTCTGTGGGTTAATCCACAAAATCTATATTTAGCCTATGTTGACCATGTTATGATCTTGGTATTTACATTCAGTCATAATCATGAAAGAGAAGAACTCAACATCTGTGTGAAGCCCAAAACTGTATCACAACATTGCTGAGCCCATTTCCTGTAAAAGTCCGTGTTTATAGATAATGATACATGTTAACCTTAGTGGTACATGTACTTTAGACAACACTTAGTTCAGTAGCAAAAAGATGACATTGGGAAACAGAGATCAGAAGAGATAATTGGATAACTTACCTTACTGTATGAATTAAATATTGGTTCTGGACACATTTTAAAATCAATTGTGGCAGCTTTTGAGGGGTAAACTTTACATGTTTGCACTAATGTGCTGGCCACTGGTCACATTAGAGGGGTGGCCATTCTTGAAGGGACTTTTAAACAAAAAATCATTGATGCTAATGGATTATGCTAAAAAAGCAGGGGCCTGTTAAAGATGGGAACCACTGTATATATACTTCACATATCTGATGATTTGTCAAACATTTGTATATATGTCAGCAAAACATTGAATCTTCCAGAGGAGTGGACAGATTTTCTACATGTGTGACAAGTGTGAAATCTGCTGCCTCTTTGTATGCAGACATGTACATATTATATTTATTTAGTTTTGTTGTGTAAAAGAGAATTTTTGTTTACATTATTGGATATGTATTTAGTTTTGTTATGTATAAGGTGTGAATTCTTGTTTGCATACTGCATAAGTACTCTCTTGACAACAACATTGACTCACCTATACTTGAAAATAGTAGCTCATCCAGTCTATGTTGATCTATAAAATATCATTGTCCAACATAAAATGTGATTGGCCATGGATCCGACAAAAGCATGGTGGGGGTAATAATTTTTAGTTTTCTTTATGCTTGGTATCATGTTTTACAACTTTATTTTGTTTTAAATCTGATATGACCTTTCTGGTTGGTGTTAATTGTTTTATAACAGAATCTACTTTATTATGTCATAAACCTGGTGTAACCTTTTTGGTTGGTGTTATGTTTTATATGATCTACTTTATCATGTCATAAACCTGATCTGCTTGATCATTATTTGTGTCATGAGTTGGTATTATGGTTTACAACATAATCTACTTTATTATGTCATGAGTATGATATGCACTTTATGCTTGGCATCTTGTTTGACATCATAATCTACTTTGTTATGTCACAAGTCTGGTAGGACCTTTATGTTTTTATATTATGTTTTACATCATAATCTACATTATTATGTCATAAGTCTGGTAGGATCTTTATGTTTGTTATTATGTTTTACATCATAATCTTCATTATTATATCTCAGGTCTGGTAGGACCTTTATTATTTGTGTCATGTTTTACATCATTATCTACTTTATTATGTCATGAGCTTGATACAACCTTTATGCTTGGTGTTATGTTTTACATAATAATCTACTTTATCATCTCACAAGTCTGGTAGGACATTTATGTTTGGTATCATGTTTCACATCATAGTCGATTCTATTACGTCACAGGTCTGGTAGGACTTTTATGTTTGGTGTCAGGTTTTTTGTCATAATTGATATTATTATGTCATGAGTCTGATGTAACCTTATGGCTGGGATGGCTCAATTGTTATGGTATAGAAATTATATGGACTTGTCTTTCTGCAATGTTATTGAGTTACTTTAGTACTTTTTACACTCATGGTTCATCTTTCAGTTGTTTCCATCTTTATATCTGGCCAGTAAATCTATATTGTATTGTACATCTATTTCTCCAGGTACCATGTGGGAAAACTGGTGCTTGTTGGGGTCAATTGTGTTTTGTTTGCCTGTGCTGTTCTTTCTGAGGGACAATTATAACCGACTAGAAGTAGATGAAAGGAGTGTCAGAAATACAGCAGATTCCAGCACTCATATATCATCATAATTCTAACTTGTACCTAATAGAACTAAAAGTTAATTTATTGCAAAAGTTAAGATGTGCATTGTATTTTCTGTCTTCATTGTTACACATAGTACATGCCTTAAACTTAATGATGTGCAATGTATTTTCTATACTCATTGTTATGCATGGTACATATCTGAAACTTCTATTTGTAAGATTATCTTCTGTCTTCCATGTTTAACATGGTACATGCCCTAAATTAAGATGTACAATATATTCTTTGTCTTCACTATTGTATATTGCACATATTGCACATGTCCACAACTTAAGATGTACATTTTTTGTCTTTATTGTTACATATTGTACATGTCCAAAACTTAAGATATACATTTTTTGTTGTCATTGTTACATGGAGAACATGTCCTAATGTAAAGATATATAATGTACCATCTCTCTTCAGTGTTATCATGATGCATGTTTGAAATTTAAGTCTCTCTAGTCATTTTACACATGGTGTGTACCTGAACTAGCACATTTTAGAAACATTTTGTATTCCAAATTTCTAGTTATTAAAATCATCATGTGTCATTGTAACAGTATTTTAAATGGATTATGCATTCCTGAGAACTTCCACAGCCCATTTCATTAATCATAATGTGGCCTTGGATTCTGATTGTATACCATTTTTGGAACTCCTTTTGAGGAAAAGATCCTTAATTTGGTCCATCAGTCATGATGGTGAACACCATGGTTAGTTTGGCATCTGTCACAAACATTTTTGATGTTCGATCATGGTGTCAGCATAAAAGTGTTGGTCACTTGTGTATGCTTGACCATTATTGTCAGCATAAAAGTGTTGGTCACTTGTGTATGCTTGACCATTATTGTCAGCGTAAAAGTGTTGGTCACTTGTGTATGCTTGACCATTATTGGCAGCATAAAAGTGTTGGTCACTTGTGTATGCTTGACCATTATTGTTGACTCTGGTCAATTTTGACAAGGACTTTCATAATATAAAGGGGAGAATTTTGATCAGACTCAAGTGTTTTTGTGTTTTGTACTTACATCATTGATGTACATGGTATAACTCTGGTGAGAACATTACATTGATTCGATATAAATGAATGCATTAAATGAATGCATTAACTGACATTTGAATGCCATTGTAAGAAATTGGTGCAACAAAGCTTTTGCCAGTCTAAATTGCTAAAAAAAATCTTTTGCTTATGAAACAACCTGACAGTATCTTTAAATTTTAAATTATAAACATAGAAATTTGTTTTGTCTTGAAAAGAAAAGAGTTGTGGAACTATTGAAATTTTCCTCTGAGATAAAACAAGATGCTTCTCAGGAAAGTTGAAGATATTATAACTTGGTTTGCACTTATATCCTGACATACATTCAGTGATCTTCTTTCCATGATATTAGCTTCAAAGTTGAAGACTGTGATAAAGAATTACATACTGCACTTTCAAGTAGTTTATGTGCTTTATCAGTTTTGTTTACAGATTTTTTATGTGGGAGTTTCTTAAGAATATTGGAGATGATTTCGATCATTTCCAGTTAAAAAGAATAAGCAATGTTATCTTAGATTTTTAGAAATTCATTTTGGGCAATAGAACATCAGTCTCTTTGAGGGACTCTTGTTTAAATAGTTGGCTTGGTATTTTTTGGAATATGAAGTTCGTTTATTTCAGAAAAGATATGCCATGGCAAAATTGATGCTTGTGACAATACAAATCTTTTGTATTATAGTTAAATACAAACTTTATATTATATTCCATCATATTGTTAAACAGTTTATGCAGAAATTGTCACAAAATGTAATTATGGATAGCTGTACATGCACAGACCATTATTATTATGTTAGTGATTAATTTTATTGAGAAGGTATTACATAATATAGTAAGAGAGTGAAGTAAAACGTGTCAGCTGTATTGTAATTGGACTGCATTCTATAATGCATACAGAGTGTTTTATTTGTTATTGCAGTGATTAATAGAGTGAGTGATCATTTTTTAATCATGAACATTTTTATTCAGTACAAAATATATGGGACAATTTCCATTATATTTTATTTTTTTGTATAGTCTTTTGCAATCTTTAAGCATGAATATTTTAAGGGATCATTGTGTGATTTTATGACTCATTAATGGTTGAAACCTTTCAAATGGGGAATTGATGAACATAATCATTGCTTACCACAGTTAAAGATTATCACATAATATCATTAATGTGTCTGATCTACCTGGACTGCTCATAGAATTAACACATTTGAAAAGTACAGGACAAATCAAATGTTTCAAGCATATTCAAATTGAAATATAACAATATCTTTATATGGGTATATACATTTTGCAATTTTTAAAATTTCAAGTTTTAAAATGTTCTTTGTCATCATTTTTATATGCATCTAATACAGCCAGTTGTTCTTGTAATAGAAACAACCCATAACAAGGTTTATAACAGTGTGCATTTGTAGGTGAATTGGTACAGTGACCATCGCCAACACTACTTTCCCATGTACATCATGTAAGTCCATCTGTTGCCAGTTTTGTTTCCAAACCTGGAGGATAGGTAGCAGTTTAGGTAAGAATAAAGCATATCAATTTCAGGGTGAAAAGATCAATGGTCAAGGTCACTATGACTGAATAAATGAAAAATGGTTTCTGCATAATAACTAAAGTCAAACACAAACTTTGTGGATTGCATGCACTTGGGATAAGAAAAATTTCCATTGATTTGAGGTCAAAATATAGAAGGTCAAGGTCACTGTAATTGAAAAAAGTTTCCACACAATAACATTAGTTCTACATCACAGACCTGGACCAGACTTTGAGGATGGCTTGAAAGCTTGCACATAGCATACAGAAATTGTCTATTGATTTTGGGATCAAGTTCAATGTCACTGTGACTGAAAGTAGAAAAATGGTTTAACAGTATTTCTACATCATCAACATTGACCAAAGCTTGTGGATGATTTACATGTTGGGTAAGGAAGCTCATCAGTTTTAATGTTTAAAGGCTAAAGGTCAAGGTCACTGAGTGAAGAAAGAAAACGGATTAAGTTCATTGACCATACTTTGTAGATTACTTGCAGTAATAAAGAAACCTATAGGTTCTGGGTTCTGAAGGTTAGAGGTCACAGTCATGTTAATTCTAATAAGAAAATAAAGGCTGTTGACAGTAAATTTATTTCAAGATTTAATACATTGATAAAGGGTTCAGGTAATTGAGACAGTC